>JAYESA010000008.1:156742555-157012555 GCA_036927795.1 Iris macrosiphon
TTACAACACATGCACATATTAATGTCCATATTTTACATGGCTAGAAGCACACCTAAAATATATACATTAATATACAAATAATTAAATAATAATTATAAATAATATAATTACATAATTAAACACATAAATATATTTTATAAAACATTTATGTATAATTTATACTATTAACATAAGTACATATATAATTACATGCAAGAAAGCTACATATTATATTTGTACAACATATTAGCACACACAAAAATATATAGATCTATGCTACAATAATTACTATAATAAATACACAAAATAAATATATAATATCTATATATATTTACTAATTATAATTGAAGAATTTAAACCATACATAATTAGATCTATTAAAAAATCCACACAATTGGAGAGTATCACACCGTATCCCACTAGATCTAGGATACGCATGTGACACGAGTCCAACACACAACCAATTGTACCCCGAAGGATACAAACAAATCACAAATAACATTTATGAATAAATCAAAGTGTCAAAAGTAGATCTATGTGTCCGTGTCAAAATACGACATGTTCAAAGCCCCGTGTCGGAGGGAAAACCGCCAAAATGACACGTATCACCAAATAGTTGGGATACGAACCACATGTACCAAATTATGGACACGACACTAGCCCCAAACACATAAGCTCATGTCCAATTGATCTATAGGATCAATTGATACACACAACAAAATGTAAATTCGGAATTCTAACAAAATTAACACAAAAAGCACCATAACTTTCTCCATGGGTCTCCTATGAACACAAAACAAAGTCCTATGGGTAGTACATACATATAGGTTGATTTGACATGATTAAATCTCAGATTTAGAAGCTATTTAAATGGAAAAATCTGAATTATACCTATTGGGAGATGGATTCCCAATGAAACCTCCAATTGAGAAGAACTTGCTTCCAAATTGTAGATCCTTGCTCCTCTTTGTAGATCCTTGCTTCCTTCTTCTAGATCCTTGCTTCCTCCTTCTCTAATGGTAAATTGGGAAGAATTTGGAATAAATTTGGTAGGGAATTGGAATGGGAATGGAGGGAATTTGGGAGTGGGAAATTCTAGATCTAGATTTGGAATGAGAATGAGAGGAGAGAGAAATTTCTCCCCTCTTTTAATAGGCCGGCCTTGCCCCTCTCCCAAGCAATTGTAAAATGTCCAATGTATCCCTTGGGGCCTCTCATGAAGAAATAATTAAGGAAGGAAGCTTCTAGTCTAATCACTTAATTAATTTAATCCATCTCCTTAACTATGGGCTTTCTAAATGGGCCAAATCTAACTATTTAATTCATGTTGGTCCATGGGTCCAAACTAAACTAGTTGGGTCCACTAAAATAAGTCCAAAATAATTAAATAACATCCAACAATAATTAAATAATACAACAAAAATTATTTACCATGCACAATATTTATTTAAATAGGAAATTACTAAAATACCCTTTTTCCTAAAATGTGGTAGTGACAAGTCTACCCTCCTTAAAATAATTTCTTCCTCGAAATTCAAAGACGAAAACTACCCCCCAGAGAAATATAGAACAGAACGAAAGAATCACAACTAACTAATGAACAGAACATAACAATGAACAGAACATAACTAGAAATAACATACCTCAAGGTACAAACAAATATGGATAACGCTCTCGCATGTCATCCTCTCTCTCCCAGGTAGACTCCCCCGGAGAGTGATGCCTCCATGCGACGCGCACCAAAGGAATAGTCTGGTTCCTCAGCACATTCTCTCTCCGATCCAGAATCTCAACTGGCTGCTCTGGATAGCTAAGAGTAGGGCCCACCTCTATCTCCGAGTGATCCAATACATGACTAGGATCTGCCATGTATCGTCTCAACTGTGACACATGAAACACGTTGTGCACTCCCTCCAATGCAGGTGGCAAGTCTAGTCTATAAGCAACTGCACCGACCCTCTCTAGAATAGTGAAAGGTCCGATGAATCGCGGACTAAGCTTTCCGCCTCCACCGAAGCAAATCGTGCCTCGTGTCGGAGAAATCCTCAGAAACACCAAACCACCCACCTAGAACAAAAGACTATCTTAAGAACTTAATCTATAACAAACAAGAACAAGCACAAACAAAATCTAAACTATACCTCAAACTCCAAAGGTCTCCGATGGCTATCAGCCCAATGCCGCTGTCTGTCCTGCGCCACTCGAAGTCTATCTCTGATCAACTGAACCTTCTCTGCTGCCTCCACAACCATCTCTGGCCCAAGCAAAACTCTCTCTCCAATATTGTCCCAAGACAAAGGAGTACGACACCTCCGACCATATAGAGCTTCAAAAGGTGATATCTCTATACTGGCCTGGTAACTGTTGTTGTAAGCAAACTCTACCAAATGGAGATGGTCCTCCCAAGAACCTCCGAAATCTAGTACACAAGTGCGCAACATATCCTCGAGAGTCTGGATAGTCCTCTCTGACTGCCCATCTGTTTGGGGATGATATGTAGTACTGAACTTGAGCTGAGTGCCCAAACTCTCCTGCAAACTCCTCCAGAAATGAGAAGTGAAACGACTATCTCGATCTGAGACTATGCTGTCGGGAACTCCGTGTATCCTAACGATCTTCCTCACATACATCTCTGCCAGCTTCTCCGTAGACAAACCCACTTTGAAAGGCAAAAAGTAGGCCGACTTGGTCAATCTATCAACAATGACCCAAATCGCGTCTTTCCCTCCTGGAGATCGTGGAAGTCCGGACATAAAATCCATAGTAATGTGTTCCCACTTCCACTCTGGAATGGGTAATGGCTGAAGTAACCCTCCTGGCCTCTGCCTCTCGGCTTTCACCTGCTGGCACACTAAGCATCTGGATACAAACTGTGCCACTTCCCTCTTCATGCCATACCACCACACACTCTCTCGCATATCCCGATACATCTTGTTAGCACCTGGATGTATGGAATACTGAGAGCGATGCGCTTCCTGCAACACCTCCTCGCGCAACTCTCCACTAGGCACACACAATCTAACTCCATGCCTCAAAGATCCATCCTCTGTAATAGTGAAATCATCCTCCAATCCTGCTCTCACCTGAGCTCTGATACTCCTCAAAGATACATCATCATACTGTGATGCCTTGATCCTGTCCATCAAATCTGAGTGTATCTGCAATCTCCACATCTGCATAGCACACCCAGGAACAATCACCTCAATGTCCAAGCTCTCCAAGTCCTCCGACAGATATCGATCCTGCGTCAAGAATATAGCTACCGGATACCTGCTCAAAGCATCGGCAACTACATTGGCTTTCCCAGGATGATATTGCAAAAAGATATCAAAATCCTTCATCAATTCCAACCACCGACGCTGCCTCATGTTCAACTCCTTCTGCGTGAAAATGTACTTCAAGCTTTTGTGGTCTGTGAAGATCTCCACACGCTCTCCGTACAAATAATGTTTTCACAACTTCAGGGCGAATATGACAACTGCCAACTCCAAATCATGGGTAAGATAGTTCTTTTCATGAGGACGCAATTGCCTGGATGCATAGGCAATCACTTTCCCATGCTGCTGAAGAACACAACCTAAACCCTTCCCCGATGCATCACTATAAATAGTGAAACTTCCGGACCCTGATGGCAACGTCAAAATAGGAGCAGACGTCAACCTCTTCTTCAACTCCTCAAAAGCAACCTGGCAATCCTCCGTCCAAACAAACTCCACATCCTTCCTTGTGAGTCTGGTCATCGGCTCGGCAATCCTCAAAAAATCTTGCACAAACTTCCTGTAATAGCCTGCCAATCCCAAGAAACTCCTGATCTCTGCTACTGAACTCGGAGTCTTCCAAGATTCTACTGCTGAAATCTTTTTCGGATCCACTGAAATACCATCACCAGTCACAACATGCCCCAAGAATTCTACTTTGTCCAAGAAAAACTCACATTTGGACAACTTCCCATACAGCTTCTCCTTCCTCAGCACATCCAACACAATCCTCAAATGCTCCTCATGCTCCTCCGGTGCCCTCGAGTATATGAGTATGTCGTCGATGAACACCACCACGAACTTGTCAAGGTACTAGTGGAATACCTTGTTCATCAAGTTCATAAATACCGCCGGTGCATTAGTCAAACCAAACGGCATCACCATAAACTCGTACTGACCATACCGAGTTCTAAAAGCAGTCTTCGGTATGTCCTCCGGCTTCACCTTCACTTGATGGTAGCCTGATCTCAAATCTATCTTAGAAAACACCTTTGCACCACTCAACTGATCAAACAGATCATCAATCCATGGCAAATGATACTTATTCTTGATAGTGAGATTATTCAAAGCCCTGTAATCAATGCACATGCGCACCGATCCATCCTTCTTCGGTACAAACAATACCGGGGCTCCCCATGGTGAAGAACTCGATCTGATAAACCCCTTATCCTGCAATTTGTCCACCTGCTTCTTCAACTCGACCAGCTCGCTGTTGTTTACTCTATAGACATGTTGCAAAATTGGTTCTGCACCTGGCACCAAGTCTATAAAAAATTTAACATCTCGATCTGGTGGCAATCCTGGCAATTCTTCAGGAAACACATCCAAGAATTCCGCTATCAACGGATGCGGCAACTCCTTGTCTTCCACCATAGCTCCACAAATAATGCCTTCTTCCTGCTCCGTAGCTCCTCTAGTAAACTCGAACTCTGGCTCTCCTGGCGGACCAAACAAAACTCTACCTCCTCTATAGTCTATGCTAGCACGGTGCCTACTCAACCAATCCATCCCAAGTACAATATCGTAGCTCGGAAGTGGCATTACAAGTAGACACGCACTCAACTCCCGGCCTCCCAGAGTAACTCTCCGGTCCTTGCAAATATCATTAACCAGGATAATGCCTCCCCCGGTCATGATCTTGCAAGTCCTAAGCAAAGACTCAGCTACCAAACCATGCTTCAGAGTAAAAAAAACAGATACAAAACTATGGGAAGCACCACTATCAAACAAAGCTAAAGCTGGAATAGAATCAAGAAGAATAGAACCTGCGATGACATCTCCTGTGGGTTCCTCCTCTTCGACGGTCATAGCAAACGCTCGTCCCTGCCGAGCACCTCCCTGCTGTTGATGCTGGACAAAACGCTGCTGCTGTGTCGGAAGCGGTCCCCTCGGCTGTGCTGCAGGTGGTCTCGTCTGTGTCCTCGGAGCTGGAGCTGCTCCCTGAACTGCACGACAAGGACACTCCCTCGACTGATTCCCTTCAGTACCACAATACAAACAAACTCCTAGCCTCCTCCTGCAAACTTCCCAGATATGGTTTGGCTTCTTGCAGAAGTTGCATGGAGCCTGCTGTAACTGCCTCTGCTGCTGAGGTACCTGGTAAAAAGGTGCTCTAGCTGGAGTCTGGTTCTGCTGTGGCTGCTGGAAAGGTCTGGACTGGAAATGAGAACGTTTGGCAGATACTGCACTGCCGTTGGCCCCCAAAAAAGAATCACGGTCTCTCTTGGTCTTCAAACCCAGATCCCGCTCAACCTTGCGTGCCTCCGCAAGTATCTCCGAATATGTCTCATAAAAAGAAGGAATGAGAATCTTCACTTCCCAGTTTAGACACTCTCGGAAACGAATAGCTCGAACCTCCGGCTTCCTCACCAAGTACTCTGCAAATCGGCTCAACCTACCGAACTCCGCAGCGTATTCCTCCACAGACATGCTTCCCTGAATGAGACTCTCAAATTGTCTCCCCAAGTCAAGCCTGTCTATCCGAGCGAAAAACTTCTTCTTGAAAAGGTCCTTGAATACCTCCCAAGATTGTCCTGCGTCAACTAGAACCGGCTCATTCCTGAACCAAGTGCGAGCGACGTCGAACAGTTGAAGTCCTACCGCCTCAACCTTCAGATCTTCAGAAAGACGGGACACCCTCATAAGACGCTCAATGTCCTCGAGCCAATCATCAGCATAGACGATGCCCTCCGTCCCTTTGAAAACCCTAGGCTCCAGTTTCTTAAAGTCCTGAATGTTGCCTGGCCGAAGCTGAGCAACTTGAGGAACAACCTGCTGCTGGATCGGAACTCCTCTCTCAACTACAGCACGAGCAAGCTGATGAGCACTCTCGATGCCCTACCGTAGAACGTCGGTCTGCCTCTGATGTGCCTCTGACTGAGCCCTCTGTGCCTCGAGCATCTCACGAAATAGTGTAAACATCTGTGACGCCTCTGCTGGCACAGGAGGTGGAGGTGGAAGCCCCTCAGATACAGCTGGCACAGTCCTCTGAGTAGATGGTGGACCTCCGAAAGCAGCTGACACTCCAATCACCGGAGAAGTGACTGGTGCAGGCCCTCGGGATGTCGCAGACCTCTCAGAAGCTGCTCTCCCCTGCTGTGATCTAGTCTTAGGCGGCATCCTGAGACAAAGCGAAAGAAAGAATCAATATGGCACAAGATGTAAGACATCAAGGAAAGGACAGTTTAAGGGATCAAGTATCAATATCAAAGGAGAATAGTTGAATCAAAAGAATTTTCCTAGATGTGATTGAGTATCTCAGCCTATATCCTATATCCTATTGCAGGCTCGCAGTAGTACAACTAAGTTGTCGCACTACCACGACATCACATACTTGTGAAGCTAGACCTGCATGGGCCACCACCAAAAACGTGTCACGACCCGCACCCGGGGTAAGGGTACTAGTCGAAAACAACGCCCAGCCTACGCCGCAGAATCGGCGGTAGAACGCTGTCTAGAAAGTCTATCTAATATAATGAACCACCAAAAGATAGTGTACTCAATCACAGAACTAAGATAGAATGAACACGAATCAGATAAGAATAAAATAGTCATCAACTCATGAGTTTAAAATAATACATCAATGAGTCTGAAAAGTAACAAAAATAAGCTGGAGATAAATCCAGTACAAAAGAATACTATCATACTACAAGCTACACTCCAGGGTCAACTGTCTCAGTTGGGATAAGTCTCTCTTGAGCCAGGGTCTCCGAATCTAAACCCACAACATCCTGGGGTCCATAATAGGTAGGGTACTCCTCAGTGTCATCTGGAAAAATATATCCAGTCAGGAAAGGAGCAGAGTACATCTCTAACAGCAGTTCTAATCCATGATAAAAACTATGTAACCGTAAATAGATGTGGATAAACAAGATGCACAAAATAGATACAAGAGATATATAGACAATAAGGAAATACTGGAAAGAAATACAATAATGAACAATATGCCAATGAAACAATAATACTAATGACTAAGTGTGTGAGTACTAGCTTAACATGTGATCGGCTTGGGCAAGATACAATGCGGCCTGGCTAATCATACGTGCGGTGCATGATCAACACTATTCGCTTACCAATACTTTATTCAATAGGGATTTGATCACATATTTATACTAATACTCCCCACCCCCAACTGGTATAATAGATCCAACCACGGTATGCTATGGCACTAGATTCCCCAAGAAGATAGCTAGTCTTCCCGAGAATCGGTGTCTGTACATGTACAAGATAACCAATGAAACAATACTTGCACCATATACACCATATACCAAGGAATAACATCTCATGACGAGATCCGGATATACCAATCCGTGTAACCATAGTGTCGAGAGAAACATATAAATCTATACTAGATACAACGAACATAGAGGATATCATAAATGAGAAACTATCAGAGAATGTACTCGCCTGAAATCCAAAGAACAGTCTCACAGATGTCTGACTCGGTGCCTCGAAGAACTAGATATGGAATACCACATTAATACAAGGTCCCGGAAAGAGAACAAGTCAAACTAGTCAACTCCTAAGTCAATAAATAAATTCTAAGTCAAAAGTCAACTATGGTCAACTCTAAAGTCAAACATGGTCAAACCAAGGTCAACCTCACAAGAAAACTATATAAAATAATATAAAAATAAAATACAATAATTTAGGAATCAAAATTAGATCCCAAAAGATACTCACACAAAGTATACTAATAATACAAATAATATATACCCTAAAATAATATATATACAAACCAATATGTATACAAATAACATAATATATTATTACAAATATTATACCTCACAAAACACATATATATACACACACATATATATATATATATATATATATATATATATATATATATATATATATATATATATATATATATATATATACAATAATAATATATAAAATATAATTTAAAACTGCCAAAGCGTCACTGAAAACAGTGAACAAAACAAGATAAAATAAAAATAGGTTTAATAGTGACAGTCTTGACTGTCACTGAAAATTCGTCGCAGAAACTCCATATACAAAACCGCTGCTGTCACAGTTTGCTGACAGTTTCAAACTGTCACAAAAAAAATGTCGCTGAAAGGTTGCCGCTCAAAACTGCCGCAGCATTAATGACAGATCTGTCATTAATGCTGACCACTGTTCAGCGGCTGCTGTTCAGACCAATAATAACAGTTTCACTGTCATAGAAACCACTGTCACCAAAACAAATAAAAATATAAAAAAATATATATATATATATATAAATATATATATGCAATAATAATCACAATACATATATATAAATAAATAATTATATACTTATATATATATGCACATATAAACTTATAATTAAATACTAATAGTTACAACACATGCACATATTAATGTCCATATTTTACATGGCTAGAAGCACACCTAAAATATATACATTATTATACAAATAATTACATAATAATTATAAATAATATAATTACACAATTAAACACATAAATATATTTTATAAAACATTTATGTATAATTTATACTATTAACATAAGTACATATATAATTACATGCAAGAAAGCTACATATTATATTTGTACATCATATTAGCACACACAAAAATATATAGATCTATGCTACAATAATTACTATAATAAATACACAAAATAAATATATAATATCTATATATATTTACTAATTATAATTGAAGAATTTAAACCATACATAATTAGATCTATTAAAAAATCCACACAATTGGAGAGTATCACACCGTATCCCACTAGATCTAGGATACGCATGTGACACGAGTCCAACACACAACCAATTGTACCCCGAAGGATACAAACAAATCACAAATAACATTTATGAATAAATCAAAGTGTCAAAAGTAGATCTATGTGTCCATGTCAAAATACGACATGTTCAAAGCCCCGTGTCGGAGGGAAAACCCCCAAAATGACACGTATCACCAAATAGTTGGGATACGAACCACATGTACCAAATTATGGACACGACACTAGCCCCAAACACATAAGCTCATGTCCAATTGATCTATAGGATCAATTGATACACACAACAAAATGTAAATTTGGAATTCCAACAAAATTAACACAAAAAGCACCATAACTTTCTCCATGGGTCTCCTATGAACACAAAACAAAGTCCTATGGGTAGTACATACATATAGGTTGATTTTACATGATTAAATCTCAGATTTAGAAGCTATTTAAATGGAAAAATCTGAATTATACCTTTTGGGAGATGGATTCCCAATAAAACCTCCAATTGAGAAGAACTTGCTTCCAAATTGTAGATCCTTGCTCCTCTTTGTAGATCCTTGCTTCCTTCTTCTAGATCCTTGTTTCCTCCTTCTCTAATAGTGAATTGGGAAGAATTTGGAATAAATTTGGTAGGGAATTGGAATGGGAATGGAGGGAATTTGGGAGTGGGAAATTCTAGATCTAGATTTGGAATGAGAATGAGAGGAGAGAGAAATTTCCCCCCTCTTTTAATAGGCCGGCCTTGCCCCTCTCCCAAGCAATTGTAAAATGTCCAATATACCCCTTGGGGCCTCTCATGAAGAAATAATTAAGGAAGGAAGCTTCTAGTCTAATCATTTAATTAATTTAATCCATCTCCTTAACTATGGGCTTTCTAAATGGGACAAATCTAACTATTTAATTCATGTTGGTCCATGGGTCCAAACTAAACTAGTTGGGTCCACTAAAATAAGTCCAAAATAATTAAATAACATCCAACAACAATTAAATAATACAACAAAAATTATTTACCATGCACAATATTTATTTAAATAGGAAATTACTAAAATACCCTTTTTTCTAAAATATGGTAGTGACAGCGTAGGGTGAGGTATCGGATACCGAGGGTATCCCGGTATCTCAAGGAGGCGAGTTTGAGGGTTTATTAGCTTAATGACCTAGTTTTGACCTAGAATTTTAGGAGCACCCTAGTTTGACCTATAATTGACCGTAGTTGACTCGGTTGACCGCCAAAGTCAACTTTTGACCTAGTTTTGACCCGGAGTTGACTTTTTGGACCCAGATTTTACCGGTTTGACCCGTTTGACCTAGAACGACCCTAGAAGCCTATTTTTAATTATTTTATATCTGTTTAACTCTTTAGAAACCTATTTAACCTTGTTTTTCGCAGTAGGTCCTTGTGACACCAGTTCGGATCGCTAGTTGCTCAGGACGTCAGGCGAGTACATTCTCTGATAGTTTTCATTATCTGATGATTATTATGATTCAGCTTCTAGTATAGTATCATCTGATTTTTCTGGCACAACACGGGACACGGACTGGTATTTCTGGATTTATTTACTTGCGACACGTATATTTCATGTTTTTGGCCTCTATTCTGGAATCACTACTGGCATCACCTACAGGCATCACTACAGGCATCACTCATGTTTCAGGCTGAACTCATACTTGATTTACGTGTCGGGTCTTGGATTCACTTGTACTAGTTGGGGCGGGAAAATACTCGAGTAGACATGTAAATATTCCTATCTGGAATCATCTGGAATCACCCCCTCTGGTCTAATCTGGAATGATAGCAGCCGCGCACCCAGTGCGTGGTGAGCCATACTTACCCCTAGCCGTTTACATGTCGAAACAAGTATTTCAAAGATACCGAGTTCATTCTTTATAGTCTGGACTCTCTTGCATTTTTTGCTGGTCTCACTTATAGTTTCTGGACTTGACTCACTACATGTATTTCATGCTGGACTCACTACACGTTCATGTGCACGGACTTGATCTTAGTTAGATTTCTTGTATTCTGCAGTCATTTACTATCTTGCTTCTGATATCCATGCATCTTTACCTTTATGCACCAGTGACATATATATATTTCTTGTTTATACTATATTTCATCCTTCTTGCTACTTGCTACAACTGTTTTATAGTTTTTATCATTTAACTGGAACTGCTGTTAGAGGTGTACTTGCTCTAGTCCTGACTGGACATATTTTTTTCAGAATATCCGGAGGAGTGGTGTCCAACGTTTTATGGATCTGAGCCTGTCGATGGTGCAGACAGGGACCCTCTAGTTTATGGATAATTTCCGGGTTGGTAGCCGGGATCACTAGGACCTTGTTATTGTTTTTATTAGCTTTTAGCACCGGATTTGTGTCCGATTTTAGACTGAGACCTTGTATTATATATGATTTTGGATATTGTTGTATTATTATTATTATTATTATTATTGTGATTGTTTTTAGCTGTAGTTGTTTAGACTTTATAGATGTTAGTCTTCTTTGTTATCTTATCGTGCTTAGATTCGTGATTGAGTACATTGTGATTATCATTATGATATTGCTCCTCCGTTTGGAGTTGAGATCTTGACAGGTTTATATATTGATTGCGTGAGATTGTTAGCTAGATAGTTGACCTAGACTGCGTTCTACCGCCGATGCTGCGACGTAGGCTGGACGTACCCACGACTCATGCCCGATTTTTTGGGTGTGGGTCGTGACACATTTTTGGTGGCGGCCCCATGCAGGTCTCGAATCGTAATTAGTGCGATATTGTGGTGGTACAACAATTTAGTTATACTGCTACGAGCCTGCTCTAGGATATAGGATCTAGGATGAGAGTGTACTCAATCACGACTAGGAACAATTCAAATCTAATTATTCTGAATTTGCTTCTTTTGAAATATTACTGTCCTTCTTTGATGATATCGTATCTTGTGCCGTATTGACTTCTTTTGATCTGTGTTCAGGATGCCTCCGAAGATACGATCTCATCATACCGTTCCAGCAGTTGCCACCGAGAGGTCTGTTACCTCTCGTCCAGCTCGTATTCAGGCAGCTGCTACCGCTCCACTCACCACTCCTGCGGTTAAAGGAGCTTCTGTTTCTCTCGGGGATCCTCCTTCACCTGTCGATCCGAGGACTACCCCAGTCGTTCCGGTGGTTCCTCCACCACTTCCTACACCAGTAGATGTCGCACAGTTGTTTACATTCTTCAGGGAGATGATGGACGCGCAGCACCGTCAGGTGGATGTGATGAGGCTGGATATTGAGAACACCCACAAGGTGCCCATGACGGCAGTGGACAGGGTGGCACAGATTCAGCCACAGGCAGATCAGATTCAGCATCCGAGGTCGGGCAGTATCATTGACTTCCAGAGGATGCGGCCCAAGGAATTTCGAGGTACAGAGGGAATCTTGTACGCGGATGACTGGATAGAGCAGATCGAGGGGCTCTTCAGGCTGGCACAAATTCCAGACAGCATGCAGATAGAGGCAACGGACAGTCAGATGTTCGACCTCGCCTTGACATGGTATCGTACTGATACGAGGATCGCGGCACCAGGGCTTACTTGAGAGGCTTTCAAGAGGCTTTTTAAGGAAAAGTTTTTCCCAGATGTGGCGCTCAGTGCTTTGGAGAGCCAGTTCGAGGCACTCGTCCAGGGGAGCATGCTAGTGGACGAGTACGCATCGGAGTTCTGCCATTTGGGCAGATTCGTGGAGGGCTTGAGTGAGGCAGCAAAGACGAGAAAGTTTCGCAAGTGCTTGGTCATGGCGGCCAAGTCTTTGACTAGGAGCGACCGCGAGGCGACTTTCGAGCAGATAGTAGGAGATGCTCAGAGAACAGAGGATGACTTGGAGCTAAAGTTCAAGAGAGACAGGGATGATTCAGGTAGTGCCAGTGGCAGTACGGGACCAGCTAAGCGTCCCTATGGACAAAATACAGTACAACAGGGTCAGGATCAGAGGGTGCCCACTTGTGCCTACTGCAGGAAGGCAGGACACACTTGGGATATTTGTAGGAGGAGGCTGAAGGTATATTTATTCTGTGGATCCGCTGCTCACTAGATGCGAGATTGCCCCTCTGCACCTCTATTGGGTGGAGCACAGGATCAGAGAGTTGGAGCTAGGCCACCTGTGGCACAACATCATGCCCCGCACCAGCAGAGGGATATACCCCAGCAGGACTGGGCTTATGCGTTGATGGTCGAGGAGGCCGATGCTACGGGTGTCGGGTTAGCAGGTCTGTCTCTTTGTTCTTCTTTCTGTCCTTTTCTATTCCTTGTGGTGTGCTTCATTAGTACCTGTTAGACTTTTCTTTGTACTGTGGTAGATAGTATAGTGACCCTGATTGAGACTGTGATAACACGACCAGTAGGACCATGATCTTGTATGTTTTCTTGACTGTGATTGTTGGGGGTTTGACCTAGAGGGAGTGCGATTGACTTTAAATTTCGAGGACAAAATTTTTTAAGGAGGATAGGCTTGTCACTACCCCATTTCCAGAGCAGGGTATTTTTTTTAATTTTTAATTTGGTTAATTGTGTATTATTTATAATTAATTATAATTATATTTAATTGATGGTTGTATTATTTTTATATTGATTGTTTTAGGATTTTGGCTATCCTGGACCCATGTCAGACCCTAGTGGACCCATGTCCGACCCAACCCACACCCTTGTGAGACTTATTTTTGGGTTTAGAATATTTATTATATTTTTAGTAGGTTAGTTGGAGAGATTGGTAGTTAGTTTGAGTGCTTTTGGAACCCGAAACCCAAACCCAAGTGAGAGAAGGGTATTTTGGTCATTTGGACATTAGGGAACCCTTATTTCTTGCTTGGCCGGCCTATTCCAAGCCCCATTCTCGAGCGTCACAGCAGCCCTCCATTTTTCTACTTCTTCTTCACTTCTTCTTCTTCTCCACTCCTTCTTTCTTCTTCTTTCCTTCTTCCAAGTAAGTTTTCTCTTTTTTTCTTCTCTTCCTTTTTCCATTTCTTACTTTTGTATGAAACCTAATCCTACATTATTCTCTAACCTAGGTGGGTAGAGAGTAGATTTGGTGTTGGAGCTTGGATTGGAAGCTTGGAAGCTTGGTGTGGTGGATTTGGAGCTTTTTGGAGACTTTGGCTTGGGATTCCAACTCCCAAGAGATAAACCCTAATTTTTCCCCTTGTAATTACTCTTATATAGTGTAATTAATAGTTTAGAACCTTCCTAGACCTTAGGGCTACCCGTGGGAGGAAGTTAGAACTAGTTTGGTTGTGTTTGGAGACTTTGATACTAGGTTTTGTGTCAATTTCGGGTGAAATCCGAGATTGGCCCAAATTTGGGTGATGTCCTAGGTTAGACGGACCTAGGTAGACGTTGTCGGGTGTCTTAAGGGTTAGTGCGTGTCTCCGTTCGGGCAATTGAAGTCGTGTCGCGGAGAAACGGGCATTTCGGGCATTTTTGAGGTTTTGGTCGTCGCCGATTCTAAGTACGTGCGCGTTTTCGCCACGGGCCTAGAATCGACGGGGTAGTATTTTTTCTTGGATCTAGACATCGTTTAGAACCCGTGGGTAGATTTTGGGCCGATTCCGAGTTGGTTTGGTGTGCGTTTCAGGAGGTTTTTCGAACCGCACACCACGTGTTCGTCGAAATGACCGAACTGCCATTTCGACTTGGTTTCCTAGTTTCGGGCTTGTGCGCGCGTTGGGTTAGCTTCGAAGAGTGTGTGCTAGAATTCTTGGGTTATATTTTATATATATATATAAATAGGTGTTTGTGTGCGTAGGGGTCGTTGGGTGTGCGTTGGTGGGGCGTTGTGCGTTGTGTTGTGTGTTGTGTGTGTTGTATATATATATATATATATATATATATATATATATATATATATATATATATATGTATATATGTATTTGTGTGTATGTTTCTATATATATATGTGTGTGTGTATATGTATATATATATTTATGAGTGTGTATATATTTATAGATATGTGTTGTATGTATACATATTTGTGTGTGTATATACCTATATTTGTGTGTGTGTATATGTATATATGTGAGTGTGTATATATATATATATATATATATATATATATATATATATATATATATATATATATATATATATATATTTGAGTGTGTGTGTGTGTGTGTGTGTGTGTGTGTATATATATATGTATATGTGTGTGTATATATATATATATATATATATATATATATATATATATATATATATATATATATGTATATGTGTGTATGTATATATATATATATATATATATATATATATATATGAGTATATATATAGATAAGTGTGTGTTTATATGTACATAGATATGTGTATACATATATATATAGGTAGTGTATATATATATACGTGTGTGTGTGTTTATATGTATATATGTATTAGTGTGTGTCTATATATAAATATATATATATATGTGTGTGTGTGTGTGTGTGTGTGTGTGTGTGTGTGTGTGTGTGTGTGTCTTTGTGTGTTTTTGTGGGCGTTTGTGTGTGTGCGTGGTCGTGTGTGTGCGAGGTGCAGCTGGGAGGGCAGCGGGGCTGCTGTGCAGCGCAGCGAGGGGGCTGCTGTGCTGTGCACAGCAGCAGCAGCAGTAAAAGCAGCAGCATCAGCAGGGTAAGCAACAGCAGGCAGCAGCGACATTTGCAGCAATAGCTAGGTAGCAGGGTGAGGGTATTTATATATATAAATAGATAGATAGTCAGATAGATAGATAGATAGTTGAATAGATAGATAGATAGATTAGATAGATAGATAGGTAGATGGATAGATGGATAGATGGATAATAGATTAGATAGATAGTTAGATAGATAGATACTAGTTAGATAAATAGATAGATAAATAGATAGGTAGTTTGATATTAGTTAGATATAGAGATCTATGTGTATAGATATATATATATATACATATAGCTAGATATATATTATATAGCTAGACATATATACGTATAGGTAAGGTAAGGTATATGTGTATATGTGTATGTGTGAATATAGATACATATAGTTATGTAGATACTTATATGTGTTAGATATATGTATATTAGTCTATACATATAGCTAGATATATACTTATAGCTAGGTAGATGTATAGATATTAGATATAGATATATATGTATTTGAGAGTAGGTATAAGGTATATATGTATGTGTTTGTGAATATATATATATATATATATGTTAGATATATTTTAGCCTAGATTATAGCTAGATATATATATCTATAAGCATAATAGTTAGCTAGAGGGGTAGTTAGTGAGGTATTGGAGGGTATCTCAATACCTTGAGATACCAAGTTATCTCAATATCTTGAGATACCAAGTTATCTCAATACCTTGAGATATCCAAGGTATTGAGTTTCGAGCAGGGTTTTTGAATAATTGCCTAGGTTTGAGTTTAGAAATAGGTTTTTATGTATATGTGTATATATTTACGCGTGCTAGCATAGATTTTATTGGGTATAGATGGGGCGTATAGCGTAGGGTGAGGTATCGGATACCGAAGGTATCCCGGTATCTCAAGGAGGCGAGTTTGAGGGTTTATTAGCTTAATGACCTAGTTTTGACCTAGAATTTTAGGAGCACCCTAGTTTGACCTAGAATTGACCGTAGTTGACTCGGTTGACCGCCAACTTTTGACCTAGTTTTGACCCAGAGTTGACTTTTTGACCCTGATTTCACCGGTTTGACCCGTTTGACCTAGAACGACCCTAGAAGCCTATTTTTAGTTATTTTATATCTGTTTAACTCTTTAAAAACCTGTTTAATCTTGCTTTTCGCAGTAGGTCCTTGCGACACCAGTTCGGATCGCTAGTTGCTCAGGACGTCAGGCGAGTACATTCTCTGATAATTTTTATTATCTGATGATTATTATGATTCAGCTTCTAGTATAGTATCATCTAATTTTTCTGGCACAACACGGGACACGGACTGGTATTTCTGGATTTATTTACTTGCGACACGTATATTTCATGTTTCTGGCCTCTATTCTGGAATCACTACTGGCATCACCTACATGCATCACTACAGGCATCACTCATGTTTCAGGCTTGACTCATACTTGATTTATGTGTCGGGTCTTGGATTCACTTGTACTAGTTGGGGCGGGGAAATACTCGAGTAGACATATAAATATTTCTATCTGGAATCATCAGGAATCACCCCCTCTGGTCTAATCTGGAATGATAGCAGCCGCGCACCTAGTGCGCGGTGAGCCGTACTTACCCCTAGCCGTTTACATGTCGAAACAAGTATTTCAAAGACACTGAGTTCATTCTTTATAGTCTGGACTCTCTTGCATTTCTTACTGGTCTCACTTATAATTTTTGGACTTGACTTACTACATGTATTTCATGCTGGACTCACTACACGTTCATGTACACGGACTTGATCTTAGTTAGATTTCTTATATTCTGCAGTCATTTACTATCTTGCTTCTGATATCCATGCATCTTTACCTTTATGCACCAGTGACATATATATATTTCTTGTTTATACTATATTTCATTCTCCTTGCTACTTGCTACATCTGTTTTATAGTTTTTATCATTTAACTGGAACTGCTGTTAGAGGTGTACTTGCTCCAGTCCAGATTGGACATATTTTTTCTAGAGTATCCGGAGGAGTGGTGTCCAACATTTTATGGACCTGAGCCTGTCGATGGTGCAGACTGGGACCCTCTAGTTTAGGGGTAATTTCCGGGTTGGTAGCCGGGATCACTAGGACCTTGTTATTGTTTTTATTAGCTTTTAGCACCAGATTTGTCTCCGGTTTTGGAATGAGACCTTGTGTTATATATGATTTTGGATATTGTTGTATTATTATTATTATTGTGGTTGTTTTTAGCTGTAGTGGTTTAGACTTTATAACTGTTAGTCTTTATTGTTATCTTATCGTGCTTAGATTCGTGATTGAGTACATTGTGATTGTCATTATGATATTGCTTCTTCGTTTGGAGTTGAGATCTTGACAGGTTTATATATTGATTGTGTGAGATTGTTAGCTAGATAGTTGACCTAGACAGCGTTCTACCGCCGATGCTGCGGCGTAGGCTGGACGTACCCACGACTCATGCCCGATTTTCCGGGTGCGGGTCATGACATGCGTAGCTAAGGTGCACACGTGTTCTGTGCTCGGGTATCCTGGGCCTTGAGACAATAATTTGAAGTTATGGTTTGACCACGATTTTTATTCTGTGCGAACACATGCTCCTTGGTTTCTATGCTCATTGTACGTGGTTTATGTTCATGTATTTGGGTGAAACACTAGTCCTTGATGTTAGGTCTCATGATTAAGGTGTTTGCTAGTTAATACACAAATCCTAAATTTTATTAGTCATTAATCCAGCATGTATATAATTAGGGTTTAATTAGGTTTGCATCCAATACCACAATTCTCGATATGACGACACGATGATACAATAGTATCATAAGGAAGCGAAGAACTTATGTGGTTACCTCAACGTGGCTGCTTGGATAGGGCCTGCTCTCGTCGAGGGGGCGTACACCTTGTCATCACCCTGATTTTTTAGAATATTTTTAAAATAATTTTACACAATTTTCCATAATTTTCTGGAATTAAAACTAAGGTATTTTTTGATTAAATGATTTTTTTTAAATAATGTTAATTTATATTAAAATATTATAAAAATAATATTTTTTGGTGTGAAATGAAAAACTAGACATAGGTAATTTTCCGAGAATTTATTGGACCCCGAAAATATTTTTAAAGCCCTAAAAACCAAGTCATAATTAAACCCTAAACTGAACCCGGTTTATTTTAAATAAACCAAACCGAACCGCTCCCAAACCAAACCGAACCAAACTAAATCTATTCCTTAATGGGTCGGGTCGGATCCGAATCGAACCCGACCCAGAACGAAACCCTAACCAAAACCCTAATTCCAAATCCCATCCGGAAATACTGTTCTGGTCCCCCTTAAAACCCCTCGAAAGTCACGCCCAGCCGGCCGAAACCCTACCCATCTCCTCGCCCAGAAAACCGCAGCGCCGCTCCGGTCATCCCCTCCTCCCTCGCCTGAACCCTAGCATCGACGACCCTCGTCGATCCCCCAACTCATCCTGCAGCCCAGTCGTCGAACCCTTGAGCATCCACCGCCCAGCCCCAGCTCCACCGCTCGACCATCTCCCTCGACCCGTCCCCGACCATCCACCCTCGACTTCCTCCTCCCGACGTCCTCCACCCTTCCCAGATCTCCTCCTCCTCGACCATCCCCCCATAGCCTTCCATCTCCCCTCACAGCTCTGCCATAGCCCAGCACCACCACCCCAAACCGTCAAACCCGCTCGACTCGATCCCCTCACAGCTCCGCCCTAGCCCAGCCCAGCCCAGCACAGCTGACCATCTCCACCACTCGCCGTCCTTCGCCTAGCCCCGTGCCCTAGCCACCAGCTCCGCCTCGCCGGCCTCCACCCAGCCCCGCGCAGCCTCGATGACACGCTGCCCTAGCTCGGACATGGCTGACCCGGACACGACAGACTCGAGCCAGGACACAAAACAGTAACCCGGACACGAGAAATTCTCGTTTCACGGAGCCCTGTTCAGGTAACCCGTTCTCTCTCCTCGTTATTCTGTTTTTCGTTCTGTCAGTTGTGACGCGTAGACTCTGTAACCCTCTCGATGCCCATGCAACCTGCTCGGTGCGTCGCGTCCTGTGGTGGTCGCAAACCGCGATCCAAAAACAGGAAAACCAACGCCCTATTTTACCCCGGAACTGAGTACGCCCTGCCAAACGGGACGACTTGGTCGTGTACGGTCTTCACCGAAACGTGCGCGCCGTTGATACGTGTGTGCGAGATTTGGCAGAAGTTGATTTGGATGTGCGTGCACACCGGAATCAACGCGTATCCGCCGACAACGCCCCGTATCCGCCTGTTCTGGAACACATTTTAACTTTTTGTACACACGTTGGATCGAGACAAAACTTGCGCCATCGGACTTGTAGCAATACGCTGGTCCTGTGACCCAAGTTTGGTTCGATTCTGAGAACGTTGACAAAATCGCGTATCGTGGGCCCCGCGGCTCCACTTGACGTACGAGTTTGTGATCGGCTCATCGGAATCCAGTTCTGGAAGTTCCGTTGGGTTCGTATCATCGTTCTGGACTTGTTGACACTAAGTTTGACGAATTTGGAGACCTTTGACCTTGACACATTTTTCGGTGCAAAGCGGCCTACATGTGTACCCCGCTTTGACCAGGAACTGTCATTTTTGCCCCTGTGTCCAAATTGGACTTAAGGACATGCGTTTTTAGCTATTTGATATTTTCTGAGACTGTTGGAGATGTTTATTTCAGCAACCGGAGGAGTACCTGCAAATTCTACTGAGACCAGAGCTACAGTTGGAGCCAGAACCCCAGGCAAGATACCTTGCCAACTCTTGTACATTATTTGCATGCTTCCCTTATCAGTTGTTATTTTATCGTATATAGTTTCTTGATGCACTTTTTCATATTTGATTTGTTCCTGCTGCTCTAGTCTTATTTTCTCGTTTTACGTGCATGTACATTATTTGCTCTTTTTCATGTATCACTATTTGTTTCATAGTCATATTGTGATGGTATATGTTTACTCTACGTTTTCTTGAGTTGACTCGATTGGTTTCTTTAGTTCCTAGATGACCGTTATTAGGCATTGACTATACTTGAGCATTCTCGATTGTGAGTACCCATTGTGCTGCGATAGAGACTTGTTCATTTGACTATCTCATTCGTGAGCTCCCATTGGGCTGCGAAAGAGCCATACTATAGATTGGGAGTCCCCATTGGCCTACTTTTTATAGGACCGTGATCTCCCATTGAGTTGCGGTTACCCCGATTTGCTTGTAGTCATGTTTGATAGCATCATCGGCATGCCACCGTCTTAGATGTAGTAATTTTTTGTGTCTTATTTGCTTCTCTTGTGTTTATTTTCTTGTCTATCTTGCATGTTCATTTACTGTACTTTTGGCTCGTATTCTTTTGTATCTTGTTACGTCCCACTTGAGGACCTGGTTTTGTTCTCCAGATTTAGGAGACGAGGAGTACCCGTAACTTTACCGACCGACACCAGACGAGGGTACGATAGCAATTGATGGCCCTGCTTATACTTAGTTACTTTCTAGCATGAATTTAGTTATATCTTCTTGTCTTTATTCTCTCGTTTATCGGTAGTGGATTTGTTTCCACCCGACTTAGTATCATTTCTTGCTGGATATTCGATAGTGTCTTTACTTATAGCATTTATTCCAGTTTGCTATTTAGTTCATACTGTTCTTATGGATGAGATCTAGATACCTGATATTTATATATATTTTCGTAGATTCTTGGACTATAGTTCACATTAGACAGCTTATACGTATTCGAGTCGGACATGAGTCCGCTTGAATGCGTAGCTGGCCATTGCCACGTGTCTAGTCCCTCGATATTTTGGGACTGGGGCGTAACATAGTTTTTGTGGTGGCCTATGCAGGTCGAGAGCATATTGTCTCGGTTACGTTACTGTACCGAGCAAGCCTGCACCTAGGATTAGAGTATAGGATCTCATCCACAACTGACTATGACTCATCCTCCTTCCAATCTATTTCGTTAAATAATTGCATCCTGCTTGATTCGTGTGCTTTCTTATTAGTTCCTTGAGTGTAGCCTTCTCATAGAATATAGAAGTCCCTGTTGATAGAATGATTAGTAGGGTAACCTTCCTATTAAGAGTACAGCTAGGATATTGACACACCTCTAAGTAGAACGCTTAATGAACCCTAGTGTCCCTCACCTATAGAATAATTTACCATTATTTCTTGTTATAGTCATGAATGACCTAAGAGTAGTATAGGCACTACTAAGAGCTAGTTAGAGATTTGACCCTAGTGTTTGACCCCAGTCTTGAGGAACCAATAGAAATTCGAGATCGAATGTTAGGACTGAACCTAATGTGCATAGTGAGATAGTGTTAGGATATAGGTTCGTGTCATGATATTAGCAGATAGTACCTCAGGAAGCCCAGAGCAACGAGTATGACATTCGCCATGAGATCATACCTCAAACACGGAGAATTGCTCGCCACCTTCACCTTAGGAAACCATGATATTATCTAGATCCCCATATTTTAATTTCATATATTGTTCATCTGCGACCTTAACGTTCGCTAATGCGCAACGAATAAAATATATTCTTCTTTCTCCGTCTTTCAATTCGTGCCACCTGACACTTCTGATAGTAGGCCAAGTAATTTTATTCTTTGTTAAGGACCCATAGTTTGCTAGGATTATATCTGTAGTCTTGAATTTAAAAATTTTGTGCTTGGTAGTAGAGTTTGATAAGTTTGAGTTAATCTTGTAGATGGTGACCCGATGATTATCCCTCAGGGTTAAATCACGTAATTTATACCCCCACCTCGATACAAGTTATATTCCCTTTCCCTTGAGACCAGTAACCCCTCCATTCATACTATTGATACTTGTATTCTAGGAACACTATGATTAAGACTTATTATGACCATTACTTACATGATACAATAGGAGACCCTAATAAGTACTAAGATCCGTTCCTCGTATAACCCAATAAGAGTTGTACTTTATTTACTAGAACCTTATTAATTTGTAGGACTCCCTTTAGACTAGCATAGTACTAATTTATTATTATTTTAAGTTGAGTAGTATGCCTCATAACATAGTACCACCTAGCCCTATTGATCCACTAATGAAGTGAACTAGGATGACACAACTTTAGACTTGCATAAGAAGACAGTATTTATTCAGACAATAGAATTTAGAGGTCCTTGCCCCTATGTGGTCGACTAGCGACTTAGACAAGGAGTTGTATGACAACTGTAGAGATTGTATAGTCTTAACTTCTTGTGGACTTGAAATATGTTGTGACTTCTTTCATCATGATCTAGCGTATTTATATTTCATATACTACCTTGACTTATGCTGCTAATTTTATAGCCTAGTTTTGCAAGCTTATTCTTTATCGAGCTTGTTTATGACATATGTGTTATTGGGGCCTGATCAACCCCACTAATCTATTTCAGAATCAGTATATTAAGGTCTAGCTAACCTTAGTGCGCTCGATTCACCCCTCGTAATACTACTTTACGTGGATTGAGATATGTAGTGATTAGTAGACTAATATACTTGCCCTAGACATGTTTGACATATCGTATCGATTACATAACTGTACTAATACGAGCATGCGAACAAGGGATTACCAAAAATAGGATTTCAATCCACAACTGTCTTGACAATTCCCATTCGAATTCTTTAAACGCCTTGATCCCGATACTTCTATTCTATTACCTCTCCCTTGAACTCTTTATTATTGATCTTCGTCTTTCCTTATTTCGGAAAGACGAAACCTCGTGCTTGGTATAAGTTTAATACACAGAGAGTACTAGATAAACCCCATAGGCCGGTCGCATTGTTTGATGACCATTTTATAAATGATTAAGGGAATACCATAGGTGATATGTTTGGTGTTAAAGACTTGAGGATTCAATAACATGATTCAAAAATTTGGGGCATAGCTTTCTTAGATGTATAGCCTTAGATGATAGATGGGTAAATTCTAAGTTGGGTAGAGACTGTAATTTTATTTGAGAGGAATTCTTTAGACTGTAATCAAGTGAGATTTGATAGAGAGACCCTACCCTATTTTAATTTCGAGGACAAAATTTTTATAAGTTGGGTAGATTGTCATCACCCTGATTTTTTAGAATATTTTTAAAACAATTTTACACAATTTTTCGTAATTTTCTGGAATTAAAACTAATGTATTTTTTGATTAAATGATTTTTTTTAAATAATGTTAATTTATATTAAAATATTATGAAAATAATATTTTTGGGTGTGAAATGAAAAACTAGACATAGGATAATTTTTCGGGAATTTATTGGACCCTGAAAACATTTTTAAAGCCCTAAAAACCAAGTCGTAATTAAACCCTAAACTGAACCCGGTTTATTTTAAATAAACCAAACCGAACCAAACCAAAACTATTCCTTAACGGGTCGGGTCAAATCCGAATCGAACCCGACCCGGACCCGAAACCCTAACCGAAATCCTAATTCCCAATCCCATCCGAAAACACTGTTCCGGCCCCCCTTAAAACCCCTCGAAAGTCACGCCCAGCCGGCCGAAACCCTACCCATCTCCTCGTCCAGAAAACCGTGGCGTCGCTCCGGTCATCCCCTCCTCCCTCGCCTGAACCCTAGCATTGACGACCCTCGTCGATCCCCCAACTCATCCCGCAGCCCATTCGTCGAACCCTCGAGCATCCACCGCCCAGCCCCAGCTCCATCGCTCGACCATCTCCCTCGACCCGTCCCCGACCATCCACCCTCGATTTCCTCCTCCTGACGTTCTCCACCCTTCCCATATCTCATCCGCCTCGACCATCCCCCCCACAACCTTCCATCTCCCCTCACAGCTCTGCCCTAGCCCAGCACCACCACCCCAAACCGTCGACCCCGCTCGACTCGATCCCCTCACAGCTCCGCCCTAGCCCTGCCCAGCACAGCCGACCATCTCCACCACTCGCCGTCCTCCGTCTAGCCCCGTGCTCTAGCCACCAGCTCTGCCTCACCGTCCACCACCCAGCCCCCGCATCCTCGACGACACGCTGCCCTAGCCCGGACACGGCTGACCCGGACACGGCAGACTCGAGCCAGGACACAAAACAGTAACCCGGACACGAGAAATTCTCGTTCCACGGAGCCCTGTTCAGGTATCCCGTTCTCTCTCCTCGTTATTCCATTTTCTGTTTCGTTAGTTGTGACAAGTAGACTGTGTAACCCTCTCGATGCCCATATAACCCGCTCGGTGCGTCGCTTCCTGTGGCGATCGCAAACCGCGATCCAAAAATAGGAAAACCAACGCCCTGTTTTACCCCGGAACTGAGTACGCCCCGCCAAACGGGATGACTTGGTCGCGCACGATCTTCACCGAAACGTGTGCGCCATTGATACGGACGTGCGAGATTTCTCAAAAGTTGATTTGGATGTGCGTGCACACCGGAATCAACGCGTATCCGCCGACAATGCCCCGTATCCGCCTGTTCTGGAACACGTTGTAACTTTGTGTACACACGTCGGATCGTGACAAAACTTGCACCATCGGACTCATAGCAATACGCTGGTCCTGTGACCCAAGTTTGGTTCAATTCTGAGAACGTTGACAAAATCGCGTATCGTAGGCCCCGTGGCTCCACTTGACGTGCGACTTTGTGATCGGCTCATAATAATCCAGTTCTGGAAGTTCCGTTGGGTTCGTATCATCGTTCTGGACTTGTTGACACTAAGTTTGATGAATTTGGAGACATTTGACCCTGACATATTTTTCGGTGTAAAGTGGCCCACATGTGGACCCCGCTTTGACCCGGAACTGTTATTTTTGCCCCTGTGTCCAAATTGGACTTAAGGACAGGCGTTTCTAGCTATTTGATATTTTCTAAGACTGTTGGAGATATTTATTTCAGCAACCGGAGGAGTACCTACAAATCCTACTGAGACCAGAGCTATAGTTGGAGCCAGAACCCCAGGCAAGATACCTTGCCAACTATTGTACATTATTTGCATGCTTCCCTTTTCAGTTATTATTTTGTCGTATATAGTTTTTTGATGCGCTTTTTTATATTTGATTTGTTCCTGCTGCTCTAGTCTTATTTTCTCGTTTTACGTGCATGTACATTATTTGCTCTTTTTCATGTATCACTATTTGTTTCATAGTCATATTGTGATGGTATATGTTTACTCTACGTTTTCTTGAGTTGACTCGATTGGTTTCTTTAGTTCCTAGATGATCGTTATTAGGCATTGACTATACTTGAGCATTCTCGATTGTGAGTACCTATTGTGCTGCGATAGAGACTTATTCATTTGACTACCTCATTCGTGATGTCAAGCGGCTGTGGTTGGAGGTGCCGGAAGCGGTCGGGGTCGGTCGGCAGCGGCTACGGGGGGGTCGAGTTATGAAGGGAGTTGATGATTGTGAAGGAGATGGAAGTTGGTCGGTCTGGTAGGGTGGCACCGGCGATGTCAAGCGGCTGTGGTGGCGGTGTCAGGAAGTCGGGTAGTCGAGGGTGGAGGCCCGGTTGCAAGAGGGAAGAATTCGATTAGGGTTAAGGGGTTTGTGATGGTTTTGTTTATTTTTAGGGTTTGCATGAATAAGGTTATGTATTTATATAGGGGATGAACTTTGGGGTTGGCCTCGAGGTTTGGGCCGGCCAGGGTTCATTGATATGGGGCTGGTCATATCCTGTTTGAGGTACAATTAGCCATAAATTAATTAACTAGATTAATAATTAACTGCGTAAGGCAAAGTTAGTGAACATTGCGTAGCTAAGGTTACACTAAGGTCAGAGGGTACCTATAAGTCTCACATAATTCCAATTAAATTCGTTTATCCCTAGTCACTAGTTTTAACAATAAAAAAAATAATCCCTAAATTGGTTGAGGGGGGGTTTACAATGTTGCTTGGTTGTTGTTGTGGTTTACATGACTCCGTATATGCAATTTATATTAAACTTGTTTTTATTATTATTAGAACTTGTTTTGTTGTATCATGTCTAGGATGGATTCTACGAAATGCCATATCCGAATTCATATAAGAAACTGCTAGGGGTTAATAACTAGAGATTCACTTAGTATATGGCTAGGGATTTACCTAGATTGCATGCAGTCCCGGTTATAGATATAGTTATCTTATGGAGTATCCAGTAGTTTATATTATGGAATATAATAAGGAGTATCTGGTGCTGGTTTATGTGTATGGATATCCCAATCAGGCTGCAGGGGCATGCGATCATAAAGAAATCTAGTATGGCATTACATTATAATTGTTAGTAATTATGATTGTGATAACCCTAGTTAGTTAAAGTATCAAGTCATACTTATATGATTTACTGTGATTATGGATGATGGTTAGTCTAGGCTTTACATGATCACACCTTTATTTTTTGTATTTGCTGTTCTATTGCTTATTAGTTTAGGATATGTCTCATTGCAGTTTTATAGTATTTTTTTTAATATCCTGAGATTATTTACATTCAGTCTTTACTTTCAGTATTTGTATTGCTTGTGTTATCGGTTTAAGTTCCTAGATTGGCTTCCTTTATGGTACTTGCTATTTGGAGGTCTGATCCCACTGGTTTTGTCACGACCCGCACCCGGTTTAGGGGCACGAGAGCGTGGGTACGTCCAGCCTACGCCGCAGCATCGGCGGTAGAACGCTGTCTAGGTCAAGTACTATCTAAATAATCTCACACTAGTATCCAACTCCATAAGGAGACATGGATAACACTATAAATTGAATAACATACTCAATCACAACTACAGCACGATAAGAATTTGAAGAACAAAAGAATACAACACAAGTCTAATGACAAAATAATCATACCTACAATCATTAACTTCCAATCCCCAAGTGTATCGGAACCCAGTCTACTAAGGTCACAGTCTGGAAAAATATTTTCCAGTCAGGAAGGAGCAAAGTACATCTCTAAATAGCAGTTCTATATTAATGACATAAACTATGTAGCAGTTCTAGATAAAAATATACCAGATGCATGTATAGGTACGAGAAATGTACAATGAGAGAAATACTGGAAATACTGTAAGTAAATGCAGGAAAAGAACAATATATCACTGAGCAAGAAACCTATGACTAAGTGTGTGAGTACTAGCTTTAATATGTGATCGGCTTGGGAACTTGATCAGGCTGGTTACATGTGATTAGCTATGGTTCATATAAAGTCAGGCTAACCGTTGGTTAGCTATGATGCATGTAGAGATCAGGCTAATCACACGTAACAGCTATGGAGCATGTAAATGGTCAGGCCGCACCCGACGTGAGATGTGGGGTGAGCTATGGTGCATATAAAGTTGGGTATGATCACATATCTACACTAAAGTACTCCCCAACCCCCGACTGGTATAGTAGATCCAATCATGGTACGCTATGGCACGGGATTCCCTAGGAAGGTAGCAAATCTCCCCGGAAATCAGTGTCTGTACATGCACAAGATATCAAGGAAACAAGTCTTGTACAAGCTACACCATGAATAAGGAATAACATCTCATGACGAGATCCGTGTATACCAATCCGTGTAACCAACGTGTCAGGAACATGAATATTTACACTAGATACAGTGAACATAGGAGATATCATAAATTAGAAACTAATCAGAGAATGTACTCGCCTTGGGTCCTTAGCTGGTAATTATGGATATCCTGTTCCAGAGTATCCCCTGGGTAAACCAACAGTCCTATAAACATAACACAAGCAAAACCACATTTGCATCAGATGCTACACTAACACAGTCAAAAATACTGGTCTCAGGGCCGTGTCAGGCAGGACACTAGTCAACTAGGGTCATCTAGTAGGGATAAAACACATTACCTATTTTTAATCATTAATACCTACCATATACATATACCCATTAAACATACTGTTAATAATTAAACATAATACATATATATATATAGTTATTCCAAAGTATACAAAATAGGTATAACTGTATGTACATAAGTGGAAATATATTTTATTTATGTGAAAAATTATACATCACTCATACATATAAACTAGTATACATGTACCAAAATACATATTAACTTATATTATATATATATATATATATATATATATATATATATATATATATAAGCATACATACCAAAATAATACAATACTATATACAGGTAATATACCAAAATATGTTTTACAAGTACATATATATCAATACAGTTTTTATATATATATATACCATATATATATATATATACCAAAAATATGTTTATACATGTTTATATATATAGGTACACATATTTATACCAAAATATGGTTATATATACATATATACCAATATACATTTATTTATATTTAAATACTGAAACATACATTAATACTTATTATACCAATAAAACGTATATAATATATATATAAGTGTTTATTAGTAATTTGTACAAAATACGTATTTGTGTATATACACTAATAGATGTATTTACATATATACTTTTTTTTTATACCAAAATACATATTTGTATATATATATCAATCAAAAATTCTTATATATAATACATAACTAAATTTACACATAATAAATAACTAATTACATTAACTAACTAATTACACATTAAAAACTAGTTAACCGATTAACAATTATTAACTGATTAATAACTTAATTAAATGATTAAGAAATAATTAACTAATCCAATTATAACTTTAATTAAACTAATCACATATTAACTAACTAATTATACATTAACTAACTATTTACATATAACTAAACTATTCACATAAAAATAACTAATTATATAAACTAAACTAGTTATATGTAATGATTAAATTAATTATATGTAATTAATAACTAATTAATTACTAACTGACTGATTAGACATTAACTAATCAATTAATAATCTAATAACTAAATTAATTATATATTAATATAACTAAATTAAATATACAATATATTAATACTCTTAATCAATTCCCAAACCTTTACTCTCAGAATCGAAGAGGGAATGGAGAAGGAAGGCTCACATGGGGGTTTTCCGGCGAGGTCGCGGTGGGGGCTCCGTCGAGGTCACGCGGGTGCTCGGCGGAGCTCGACTCGAGGAGGCGGTCGGCGGACCGGGTCGAGACGGCGGCGATCGAAGCTTCGGCGGTGGTCGACGGCTCGACGAAGGCTCGACGCGGGTGAGGCGGTCCGAGGCGGCAGCGGAAACTCGGCGGCGACTGGATCTTCTGCGGCGGGGCTCGACTCGAGGCGGTGGCGGGTCTGTTCGAACTCGGCGAGGAGGGGATCCGCGGCGGCGGCTTCGACAGATCTGAGGCGGCGGCGTCGCTCGGCTCGAGGCAGCGCTCGGTTCGAGGGGGCGGGCGCTCTGTTCGAGGAGGCGGCGGCTTCGAGGCGGCTGTGTCTGGTCGGCCACGGCGATCTCGACGCCAAGGAGGTGGTCCCGGCCGCCGGCGGTAGGTCGGGATCTAGGTTAGGGTTAGGTTCTGTGAACCGAGTCGAGGTCTGGGTTCGTGTCCGGGCTGGACACGATGGTGGTGTACTGTGGGGTTGGTTGTGTCCAGATGGTGTCGGACACGAAAATTGTAATATTGTAATAACTGGACACAGAAAATGAATGGATACGGTGGGACACCCGGGGTCGGACCCGAGGCCAACACGGCTGACACGGTGATGCTGGACACACGGACACGAGCACACAAAATGGTGGTGGCTTGTTGGCTTGTGGGAATTGTGAGGGCTAGCTAGGGTTTCTTGGGAATGGTGATGAGAGACTTTAAATAGGGAGAGAGTTGTGGGATAACGGTGAGGGTTGGCCCAATAATGAATGGCCCAGATAATAAATAAACGGGCTTTTCATGTGGGAAAAATGAGGGTGAAAAAGGAAGATGGTAAACTTATAAAATTAATAGAAAATATTATAATTTAAGAAATATTTTTAAGGGGCTTCCGATTGGCTACTAATTAACCTCATATTCAAAATATTAGAAAGTATGTAATTTATTTATTTACTACCCCAAATGAATTTAAAAATTATTATGAAGAAAACAACTAGTCCTTTAAATAATTTTATCAAATAAATAATTTTATGATTTCAAGCCAATAAACATTTGAAACTAGAGAAATATATATATATTATTATTTATTTATTTATTTTGTAATACATCGACATTTAGAAAAAATGATTTTTTATATAATTTTTTTTTTAAATCACCTTCTAAAAATCAAATATTGTTCAAAAATCAAATACAAGAATTCAAGGAGAAAATATTTTATAAACTTGGTATTTAAAATAAATTAAAAATCTAATTATTTCAGAAATTTGGAAATCGGAGGTTACAAGTCTACCCACCTTAGAAAAATTTCGTCCTCGAAATTTAAGATCCTCAATAATTGCCTTTACTCATCATATTATTTCTATCAAAATTTAAACTTCAAACCAAATAATCCTGAAGTAATTCCATGTTGTTATTTCCCAACCTTTCAAAAATTATACAACATCATATTCCTGAAAAATCTTCAAGTTTAAAAAAAATCAAATCCCCTTTGTCATAATCTCCTCCAAAAATTTTAAGTTCGCATCTAAATACCCAAGGATTTAATATCCAATCCTCCAATTAAAATCCAATCAATGCATATTTAAAAAAAATCGTATCCCAAAATTTAAATTTTAAACACTAATCCATCATTCATCTTACTCCTCTAACCCAAATTCAATTGATGTTTATATAAATCCTTTTCCGAGAATTGAATTCGACACCATTTCGTTAACAATTGTATTTCCCAATTTTCTTTTTCCTCAAATACTCAACGATGCGATACTTTCAGAATCTTCAACGCAACATTCATAATATAAAATATAAAATTTCTATCTTGCAATCAAATAGATAAATGATAATCTCTCCAATTTTTTTTTTTCCAAATTTTAATAATCAATTCAATCATATCAAGACCTCCTTAGAATTAATAAATCCTCAAATTTTTGGCTCTGTGAATTTCTTAATTCTCCCTTTAAGTTAATGTTTGTCCTCGAATTTTAATCATACCTTGATTTTCATAAAATCAATGATCCATCAACTCCGTTATAACAACCTCTAAATTCTTTATTTAATTTAATGCTCATCCACAAATTTAATCCTCTTGTCTCTTTTGTTGGTCATAACCTTGTCATAGATCCTTACTATGGTCAAAATCCTAATGATCATGGTTTAAGAAAACTCTACCTACAGCCATGCAATTTAAGAAAAATATAGGTCATGTATCTTTTGTCATGGTATTGCAGTCTCTGTCAGGGTGTACTACTAACTATATCCTAACAAGAAAAATCACGAATACAACCCACGGTACTAGGGAATAAATCAATCAGAAGACAAAAACATCATGAGAAAAAGAAAGAACCTGCTAACACATTACTTACGGGATCTCCTATCTCTAACAAACACTTAACTCTAGCACATTCACTAACTAATTTCCTATTCATGTACACTGGTACCCATATCAACTAGTCATTTATCCACAAGATCCATGAATATATCCATGTGCACACACATGTCTATTAACACCTAAATCTGATGCCAAGAATTTCTAATATAACCAGGATTCAATAATACATCTAAGTTGATACCTCTATCTTCTTAGTACCATACCCTCTGTCAGTTCCCGTTCCTTCTACAATTATCCATACTATTCTCTCATCGCTCCAGTGCACACCAAGTGTAACACCATACTAAGTGCTAACCCTTCTAATGCAAATCTAGATGGACACCCAAGTCAGTCTGCGGTGCCATCCCAATCCTGCTCAAGTTATCAGATCCTTACACATGTATATCATCTACTCATATGTTAATATTCATATCTCTTATCTACCATAAAATTAATCCTCAAAATAATCGTCAAGGTTTAACTTCTCGATCAACAAAAATGAATTGTATATACCTCCTCAAAATTTGATACTCAACATCGAAACAAAATTTAATCACTTCTAAAATCTTTGTAGCATTAACCATGTTTATTGAATTCGTATTTGAAATCCAAAAAAAATTTGACATAATCTCAACTCCTCAATTATTCTAAAAATAAAATTTTATTTCCACCTTTTAATTTATAACTCCACAAATGTACATATCAGTGCTCACGGTCTCTGATACTCAAGGTGCACTCAATGCCTCTATTGCCTACAACTGCCAACGGGGTACTAAAATTGTACTGCCTGAATCACTTGCACCATTATCTCCATTGATCAAAGTTATCATCACCTGAAATTTCTTTCATGATTTTCAATTTATGTCAACTGGTATATCATCTAATTATCATCATACAGGGTGCTTACTGTTATTAACGTCATCCTCGACTAATCCTCGATATATAATCATTAGCACTCTTGGTATTATATCACTAGCTTCATTAATGGATTATCTCATCAAGTCCTTTAGAACTCATGTCTCTTTACTCTCATGGGTATGTGCATGGTTCCTCATCTCGATTGTTGTATATGTATTTCCTTTTAACCTTTTTATAGCCTGTTAAACTAATCCATGGTACGCTTCACTATCTTCATTACCAATTCCGATATTTCTCCACTCATGACAGCCCATTAACTCTTTTATGCATATACAATTCCTTACCTTTAACACTTTCGATATCAATCATCAAATTGAACATCATGCTCCATAAATCCTTAACACAATTTCCTGGATACTTAAATGTTCACGTAGATCATCCAATTGCAAAATTGTGATAATCCAGGAAGGGTATGTTGGCTCTGATACTAACTCTTGAACTATCACTGATACTCTATACTCTCATTCTACTTACTGTCTCTAATGACCTTATCCTAGAACCATTGTTACAAGGTATTACGCTATGGGTTAATTCTAGATCAAGGCCTACTGCTCACATGTCCAACTAGAAAATACTTACAAACTCACAAGTCACACTCAGTCAAACTAATACTCAAGACACATACATAATTACAAGTCAATAATTATCATACTAACAAGGAATCCTCAAAGAAAATAAGCTCAAAAGGAACTGGATCAAGGACAGAAGGTATCTTTACTGTTAGTAAAGAAAAGAAGCGATGGAACAAAGTCCTGGAATAACAGAAATAGATAAGTCTTGAGATGATATTTTAAGAACCAATTTAAGATACAACCTGATAATCATACACGTCTATCCAAAATCATGACACTCAGAATCCTCGCCACGCCAGTAAGCATAGATGCGATAAACGACAGGTTCCGTAACTAAGATATGCAACCCTATAATCATGTCATCTAGAATCTTCGCCACGCCAACCGGTATGGCTGCGAGAACTCTAAATCTCATAACTAAAAGTATGTACATCCAAGTTAGGTTCCTACGTTCTCGTCACGACAGCTAATATGGCTGCGATAAACTCTAGGTTCCATAACCAAAGTAGACATTTTTACCTTTCTCACTGTCCTCATCAATATATGTCATCAGATGATACCGTAAATTTTAGTCCATAAAATTCATCTCAATTTGAAATCAACTCAACAACGATACCAGGAATTAAAGTTAACAACTGGTCAACAAGAATCAAACTCAACAATGATACCAAGAATTTTAATTTAATAACTGCTCAACAAGAATCAAGTTCAGTGACAACAAGCGAGAGCGGACGGAAACAAGGAAAAGATTTAAATTGGAAATTATAATAAGATTCTCAAGGGTCGTCCCAGGAATCTCTCAAGAATTTGTGATTGAGTATTCGCTCTCGTCCCTAGTATCCTACGTCCTAGATCCTATCGCAGGCACGCAGTAGTATAACAAGGATGCCACACTACTACGACATCGCACAACTTGCGAAGTCTGACCTGCATGGGCCACCACTAAAAATGTGTCACGACCCGCACCGGCCTTTAGGGGCACGAGAGCGTGGTACGTCCAGCCTACGCTGCAGCATCGACGGTAGAACGCTGTCTAGGTCAAGTACTATCTAAATAATCTCACACTAGTATCCAACTCCATAAGGAGACACGGATAACACTATAAATTGAATAACATACTCAATCACAACTACAGCACGATAAGAATTTGAAGAACAAAAGAATACAACACAAGTCTAATGACAAAATAATCATACCTGCAATCATTAACTTCCAATCCCCAAGTGTATCGGAACCCAGTCTACTAAGGTCACAGTCTGGAAAAATATTTTCCAGTCAGGAAGGAGCAAAGTACATCTCTAAATAGCAGTTCTATATTAATGACATAAACTATGTAGCAGTTCTAGATGAAAATATACCAGATGCATGTATAGGTACGAGAAATGTACAATGAGAGAAATACTGGAAATACTGTAAGTAAATGCAGAAAAAGAACAATATGTCACTAATCATGTCATCTAGAAACTTCGCCACGCCAACCGGTATGGCTGCGAGAACTCTAAATCTCAACTAAAGTATGTACATCCAAGTTAGGTTCCTACGTTCTCGTCATGACAGCTAATATGGCTGCGATAAACTCTAGGTTCCATAACCAAAGTAGACGTTTTTTACCTTTCTCACTGTCCTCATCAATATATGTCATCAGATGATACCGTAAATTTTAGTCCGTAAAATTCATCTCAATTTGAAATCAACTCAACAACGATACCAGGAATTAAAGTTAACAACTGGTCAACATGAATCAAACTCAACAATGATACCAAGAATTTTAATTTAATAACTGCTCAACAAGAATCAAGTTCAGTGACAACAAGCGAGAGCGGACGGAAACAAGGAAAAGATTTAAATTGGAAATTATAATAAGATTCTCAAGGGGTCGTCCCAGGAATCTCTCAAGAATTGTGATTGAGTATTCGCTCTCGTCCTAGTATCCTACGTCCTAGATCCTATCGCAGGCACGCAGTAATATAACAAGGATGCCACACTACTACGACATCGCACAACTTGCGAAGTCTGACCTGCATGGGCCACCACTAAAAATGTGTCACGACCCGCACCCGGTTTAGGGGCACGAGAGCGTGGGTACGTCCAGCCTACGCCGCAGTATCGGCGGTAGAACGCTGTCTAGGTCAAGTACTATCTAAATAATCTCACACTAGTATCCAACTCCATAAGGAGATACGGATAACACTATAAATTGAATAACATACTCAATCACAACTATAGCACGATAAGAATTTGAAGAACAAAAGAATACAACACAAGTCTAATGACAAAATAATTATACCTGCAATCATTAACTTCCAATCCCCAAGTGTATCGGAACCCAGTCTACTAAGGTCACAGTCTGGAAAAATATTTTCCAGTCAGGAAGGAGCAAAGTACATCTCTAAATAGCAGTTCTATATTAATGACATAAACTATGTAGCAGTTCTAGATGAAAATATACCAGATGCATGTATAGGTACGAGAAATGTACAATGAGAGAAATATTGGAAATACTGTAAGTAAATGCAGGAAAAGAACAATATGTCACTGAGCAAGAAACCTATGACTAAGTGTGTGAGTACTAGCTTTAATATGTGATCGGCTTGGGAACTTGATCAGGCTGGTTACATGTGATTAGCTATGGTTCATATAAAGTCAGGCTAACCGTTGGTTAGCTATGATGCATGTAGAGATCAGGCTAATCACACGTAACAGCTATGGAGCATGTAAATGGTCAGGCCGCACCCGACGTGAGATGTGGGGTGAGCTATGGTGCATATAAAGTTGGGTATGATCACATATCTACACTAAAGTACTCCCCAACCCCCGACTGGTATAGTAGATCCAATCATGGTACGCTATGGCACGAGATTCCCTAGGAAGGTAGCAAATCTCTCCGGAAATCAGTGTCTGTACATGCACAAGATATCAAGGAAATAAGTCTTGTACAAGCTACACCATGAATAAGGAATAACATCTCATGACGAGATCCGTGTATACCAATCCGTGTAACCAACGTGTCAGGAACATGAATATTTACACTAGATACAGTGAACATAGGAGATATCATAAATTAGAAACTAATCAGAGAATGTACACGCCTTGGGTCCTTAGCTGGTAATTATGGATGTCCTGTTCCAGAGTATCCCCTGGGTAAACCAACAGTCCTATAAACATAACACAAGCAAAACCATATTTGCATCAGATGCTACACTAACACAGTCAAAAATACTGGTCTCAGGGCCGTGTTAGGCAGGACACTAGTCAACTAGGGTCATCTAGTAGGGATAAAACACATTACCTATTTTTAATCATTAATACCTACCATATACATATACCCATTAAACATACTGTTAATAATTAAACATAATACATATATATATATAGTTATTCCAAAGTATACAAAATAGGTATAACTGTATGTACATAAGTGGAAATATATTTTATTTATGTGAAAAATTATACATCACTCATACATATAAACTAGTATACATGTACCAAAATACATATTAACTTATATTATATATATATATATATATATAAGCATACATACCAAAATAATACAATACTATATACAGGTAATATACCAAAATATGTTTTACAAGTACATATATATCAATACAGTTTTTATATATATATATACCATATATATATATATACCAAAAATATGTTTATACATGTTTATATATATAGGTACACATATTTATACCAAAATATGGTTATATATACATATATACCAATATACATTTATTTATATTTAAATACTGAAACATACATTAATACTTATTATACCAATAAAATGTATATAATATATATATAAGTGTTTATTAGTAATTTGTACAAAATACGTATTTGTGTATATACACTAATAGATGTATTTACATATATACTTTTTTTTTATACCAAAATACATATTTGTATATATATATCAATCAAAAATCCTTATATATAATACATAACTAAATTTACACATAATAAATAACTAATTACATTAACTAACTAATTACACATTAAAAACTAGTTAACCGATTAACAATTATTAACTGATTAATAACTTAATTAAATGATTAAGAAATAATTAACTAATCCAATTATAACTTTAATTAAACTAATCACATATTAACTAACTAATTATACATTAACTAACTATTTACATATAACTAAACTATTCACATAAAAATAACTAATTATATAAACTAAACTAGTTATATGTAATGATTAAATTAATTATATGTAATTAATAACTAATTAATTACTAACTGACTGATTAGACATTAACTAATCAATTAATAATCTAATAACTAAATTAATTATATATTAATATAACTAAATTAAATATACAATATATTAATAATCTTAATCAATTCCCAAACCTTTACTCTCAGAATCGAAGAGGGAATGGAGAAGGAAGGCTCACATGGGGGTTTTCCGGCGAGGTCGCGGTGGGGGCTCCGTCGAGGTCACGCGGGTGCTCGGCGGAGCTCGACTCGAGGAGGCGGTCGACGGACCGGGTCGAGACGGCGGCGATCGAAGCTTCGGCGGTGGTCGACGGCTCGACGAAGGCTCGACGCGGGTGAGGCGGTCCGAGGCGGCAGCGGAAACTCGGCGGCGACTGGATCTTCTGCGGCGGGGCTCGACTCGAGGCGGTGGCGGGTCTGTTCGAACTCGGCGAGGAGGGGATCCGCGGCGGCGGCTTCGACAGATCTGAGGCGGCGGCGTCGCTCGGCTCGAGGCAGCGCTCGGTTCGAGGGGGCGGGCGCTCTGTTCGAGGAGGCGGCGGCTTCGAGGCGGCTGTGTCTGGTCGGCCACGGCGATCTCGACGCCAAGGAGGTGGTCCCGGCCGCCGGCGGTAGGTCGGGATCTAGGTTAGGGTTAGGTTCTGTGAACCGAGTCGAGGTCTGGGTTCGTGTCCGGGCTGGACACGATGGTGGTGTACTGTGGGGGAGGTTGTGTCCAGATGGTGTCGGACACGAAAATTGTAATATTGTAATAACTGGACACAGAAAATGAATGGATACGGTGGGACACCCGGGGTCGGACCCGAGGCCAACACGGCTGACACGGTGATGCTGGACACACGGACACGAGCACACAAAATGGTGGTGGCTTGTTGGCTTGTGGGAATTGTGAGGGCTAGCTAGGGTTTCTTGGGAATGGTGATGAGAGACTTTAAATAGGGAGAGAGTTGTGGGATAACGGTGAGGGTTGGCCCAATAATGAATGGCCCAGATAATAAATAAACGGGCTTTTCATGTGGAAAAAATGCGGGTGAAAAAGAAAGATGGTAAACTTATAAAATTAATAAAAAATATTATAATTTAAGAAATATTTTTAAGGGGCTTCCGATTGGCTACTAATTAACCTCATATTCAAAATATTAGAAAGTATGTAATTCATTTATTTACTACCCCAAATGAATTTAAAAATTATTATGAAGAAAACAACTAGTCCTTTAAATAATTTTATCAAATAAATAATTTTATGATTTCAAGCCAATAAACATTTGAAACTAGAGAAATATATATATATTATTATTTATTTATTTATTTTGTAATACATCGACATTTAGAAAAAATGATTTTTTATATAAATTTTTTTTTAAATCACCTTCTAAAAATCAAATATTGTTCAAAAATCAAATGCAAGAATTCAAGGAGAAAATATTTTATAAACTTGGTATTTAAAATAAATTAAAAATCTAATTATTTCGGAAATTTGGAAATCGGAGGTTACAGGTTTTTCATGGCCAGATCTAGTAGAAGCACCAGAGGATCTTTCGTACCTTCCTGAGGATGGTGACCACCAGGAGCAGCGGACTTCTTGAGTGGATTTTTTTACTTTTCCACTCTGATGTACATTCTATTTTATTGGAGTTTATCCACCGAGCACATGTTTAGCTCATATTTTGGTATGATCAGTTTGCCTACGGGCATTGGCATGCTTGACATATCCTAGGGTTGATCATGTATGACTTAGATTTTGGCTAGTTTATTCATTTTACGTTTACTAGCATCATGATCATCTGTATATTATAGTTTGGGACGCTTTACTATTATATTTTAGTTGATCATATATCTTGTTATTATATTCATTTTTCTTGTGATTGAGATACTAGTGTTTGTTGGACCTAGGCTTGACTGTTAGCTTGTAGTAATGACCCCTCATGTCTTACACTTCACCGTATATACGGAGTACCAGCGTGCTCTAAGTATAAGTAGCTGGCCTTGTCAGTCCTCCTCTACGGTATTCTGGTTCTGGGGTGTGACATAGTTTTAGTGGTGGCCTATGCAGGTCTATCTGAGTGGAATATGTCTGTCTGAGGAGATTTGATCTAGTTTTTACAGATATGTAGGGGTTGTTCTTGTTGTTGCTAGATGTCTCAATCCTAAAACTTTTTTCCTTGATCCCTTATCATTTATCTCCATGCCTGATTTTTGACATGTTATCTTCTTATTCGTTGATCTATCATATTCTTCGTTTGACTCTTGTGTCCTTAACTTTCAGGGGCATTGCTCCTATTACTATCGGCTAGATGGATCGAGTGCATCTCGAGAAGGGACAATATTTGGGAGCCCAGCATATTCTTGTAGGTCAGCCTCAGCATTCTGGGATCGAGTCTAGAGTAGATCTTCAGGCAGATCGGCCGGCACCAGCAGGCCGTACCTGTGCATCCAGTTTAGTCCGAGTAGCCAGAGGGTATTGCCCGGGCCCTGATGGACGTCCTTCAAGGTTTCATGATGACCCAGCAGCACCAGAGTGATGTACTCACTCAGTCGGTCCAGACGTTGGAGTGAGGTGGTTCTCAGATCCATAATTCTGTGACCAATTTGAGGCATCTCAAACCTCTGTACTTTAATGGTACAGAAGATGCGATTTCGTTCGATGCTTGGCTGCAGGACACTGAGGCCATCTTGGAGAAAGCAGGGACTCCAACTAGAGAGAGTGTAGCAGTAGTGAGGCTATAGTTGTTGGACTTGGCCCGTAACTTATGGGCAGCGCAAGAGGGTTCTCACACAACACCGATTCCATGGGCGATTTTTATTGAGAGGTTTCAGACAAGGTATTTTGATGCGGTGGCACATTAGGAGCTTCATCAGAGGTTTAAGAGCCTCAGACAGGAGGGCAAGATTATCGACGGTTACGCGATAGAGTTTGCGAGACTTAGCCGGTTTGTTCCCACTTTGGTAGCGACCGAGTTGGAGAGGGCAATGAGGTTCCAATAGGGACTCTATTTAGAGATTATCTTGGCGTTAGAGAAGCTTAAGTTTCAGACCTTTGACGTTGTGATGCGGGCAACCAGGAGATATGAGTACACATCACAGAGGATTACAGATCGAGTTAGGAGCCAGAAGAGGCCCAATGTTTCAGTAGGATCAGCATCCCAGTCATCAATACCAGCTCTGGTAGTTTGAACCCTGACAATTAGATCCTCGAAGAGGACATTAACATCTCATCAGTCTTCCCAGACGTTCCCTCAGCAGAGGTAGTCATCATCATCATCATCATCATCATCATCATCATCTTCTTCTTCTTCTTCTTCTTCTTCTTCTTCTTCTTCTTCTTCTTTCCATAGTTGTTTCTATCATAGAAAACCTAGGCATAGAGTATCAGAGTGTCGTAGAGCACATAAATTATTTTGTTGTTGTTTTGGGCATCAGACCACATGGTTGGAGCATATCCTGGAAGGAACTAGACTGGATCATCATCAACCCAGTCAGTAGTTTGTCAGCAGTGCCAGAGTACAGGACACCAGCATCGGTGCAGTAGCAGCAGATTCAGAGGCCTTTGCCTCCACATGCTCAGGCATTCAAGCCGATGCCACAGTAGTATGCGTCGGCCAAGGCACATGCGAGACCTAGAGGTCAGCAACAGAGGACACCAACACCCAGAGGGCAGGGACAAGATTTTTTGCTATCAATGGAGGTGGCTTTAATAGCAGAAGAGGTGGTAGCAGGTATCATTCTCGTCCACTTTCATTCAGCTTCAATATTATTCGATTCTGGTACATCACATTCATTTATATCTGCACCCTTTACAATACGAGTTGGATTAGAATCTGAGTCCTTACCTGTAAGGTTGAATATACTTACTGGTAACGGTCTCGTAGGAGTAGATAGAGTATATCCCTCGTGTAAAGTTATAGTGTGTGGGAGGGAGTTTCTCGTGAGGCTGATAGAGTTTCCTATGGACGATTATGATGTCGTTCTTGGGATGGATTGGTTGAGTGCGAGATACGCGACGATAGATTGCTATAGTGTCAAGGTTATCTTTCGCGTACCAGGTGGAGAGAAGTTATCATTCTTGAGAGGTTCAATAGAGTCACCGAAGGTTACATTGATGATGACAGAGGCCGATGAGGCACAGTTTCCCAAGGTAGTTTATGAGTTTTCTGACGTATTTTTCGATGAGCTACTAGGTGTAACACCAGTTAGAGATATGGAGTTCTATATTGATTTGATCCCGGGAGTAGAGCCAGTTTCAGAGAGAGTATACTGGATGTCACCATCTAAGTTGGAGATCTTGTACCAAATGATTGAGGATTTGAGAGCCAAGGGATTCATTAGACCTAGTGTATCGCCTTGGGGATCCCCGTTACTTCTTGTAAAAAATAAGAATGGTTTATCGCATTTAGTAATTGATTATAAAACACTAAATACGACAACCATTAAAAACAAGTATCCCTTGCCCAGGATAGATGACTTGTTTGATCAGCTTAGTGGGGCAACTATATTTTGTAAGATCATTTTTTGGTCTGAGTATCATCAAATCAGAATCAGGGAGCAGGAGATACCCAAGACGATGTTCAAATCTATATATGGTCCTAGTTATGCCATTTGGAGCGACCAATGCACCAGCTATATTCATGTCTCTCATGAATAGCATCTTCATGCCTTACCTAGACTAGTTTGTGATAGTATTTATTGATGACATCTTGGTCTATAGTCGGAGTGAGGTAGAGCATGAGCAATATCTTCGCGTAGTTCTTTAAATTCTTCGAGAGCAGCAACTGTATGCGAAGTTCAGCAAGTGTGAGTTCTGGCTTAATCGTATCTCATTCTTGGAAAATATCATTTCTGATGGAGGAGTCGAGGTGGATCCCAAGAAGGTGGAGGCTTTTGAGAGTTGGCCAGTACCCCGTACAGCTACAGATGTGCACAGTTTCTTGGGTCTAGCAGGCTACTGCAGACGGTTTATGGAAGACTTTGCTAGAATCTCGGCACCTTTGACACAGCTGACGTGTAAGGATGTGCGCTTTGAGTGGTCAGATGCTTATCAGACTTCTTTTAAGAAGATCAAGTGAAGTTTAATTTTGGCTCCTATTCTAACACTTCCAGTGGGACCAGGTGGGTTCTCAGTATATTATGATGCTTCAGGAGTGGGACTAGGGTGTGTCCTTATGCAGTATGGCAGAATGATAGCTTATGCGTCTCGGCATCTTTGAGACAATGAGAAGAGTTATTTGATGCATGATCTTGAGTTGGCAGCAGTAGTGTTTGTACTTAACTCTGGAGGCATTACCTATTTGGTGATCGATTGAAGATCTTCACATACCACAAGAGCTTGAGGTATGTGTTCATATAAAAGGAAGTCAATATGTGTCAGAGAAGGTAGCTTGAGTTTTTGTCAGACTACGATCTTGACCTTCAGTATCATCTAGGGAAGGCTAATGTCATAGCAGACCCTTTGAGTAGGAGAGGAGGAGCTTACTTCTTGACAAAGCAGCTCCATATTTTGGAGGATCTACAGGAGATGGATTTCGAGGTAATATTACCTGGTGATATCAGTTTGATGGCGAGTCTGCAGGTTCAGTTTTTTATATTTAAGCGAATCAGAGCAGAGAAGACTGGTTATGTCAGGCTTCAACAGCTCAGAGCAGAATATGAGTTAGGACACAAACTAGAGTTGAACATTCATGAGGATGGGACTCTCAAGTTTGGGAGTCGACTTTGTGTGCCGAGAGGAGATATCCGACAGGAGATTAGGTCAGAGTCCCATAGTTCTTAGTACTCAATTTATCCAGGAGGGACAAAGATGTATCAGGATATTCGTCAGCACTTCTGGTGGAATAGTATGAAGTGGGAGATAGGTCGGTTCATTTTTTGGTGTTTAGTTTGTCATCAGGTCAAGGCTGAACATCAGAGACATGCCAGACTACTTTAGCCTTTACCAATTTTATAGTGGAAGTATGACCATATTACTATGGACTTTGTGATCGATCTTCCTAGATCCCTATCTGGAAGAGATGATATATAGGTTATCGTGGATCGACTCACAAAGGTTACTCACTTTCTTCCTTTCAGAGTGGGCCAGTCGACAGAGTAGCTAGCTGAGATATACATGAGGCAGATAGTTAGATTGTATGGCATACCAATTAGCATAGTTTCAGATAGAGATTCGTATTTCATATCTTATTTTTTGTAGAGCTTATAGCAGAGTTTGGGTACCAGGTTAAAGTTCTGTTCAACCTACCATCCGTAGACAGATGGGCAGTTGGAGCGTACTATTAAGACTATTTCAGATGTAATATAAACGAGAAAAGATTTGATGAATGCGAAAAATGAGGTATTGTACGAAGACCCGCCCTTCTTTTATGTTTACAAACAAGATTGTATAAATTTGATCCTACACGAGGATGTCTAAGTACAATTTATTTAATCTGGGTGAATATTGCTATAGGTGTCTGATCTGCAGTCGATCACTTTAGCCCTTGGACCACACGATGTTGAAGAAGTACCGTGGAAGACAGGTAGCAGCTTCGAGGGTTGCTGAAGAGGGTGGATGCCCGATGCCAAAGTTGTCGATCCCTTCCCTTTGCCTGAACTCTGGACTCTTCTCTCTCTCTCTCTTTTTTCTCCAATTCATCGACCTTGAATTCTTCGACCTTCAATTCTTCGACCTTCTCCTCTGTTAATAGAGGTCTCTATTTATAGAGTTTTGGTGACAGTGACCACTCAATCGGTGTAAAAACTGAGTAGTGGAAAGTACATCACCCTTTTACACAACGGTTAAAATAACCAATGCCTGCGTATAGATGATCCTTTGAATGAGCGTGTGATGCGGGTCCAACTAAGGGACAAAACGTGTATAATCGCTACAAAGATCACAGCGTAGAAGCCACGTAGGTAGGTATCCGTCGTGTAGAAGAGGTTGGCATAGAAGCTAATGTCTGTCACCATGGCATAGAAGCCAAATAATTATCAAACCGACATAGAAGCCGAATAGGCGTAGAAGGCGAGTGGTCATAAAGGCCGAGTGGGCGTAGAAGCTGAGTGGTCATAGAGGCCGAGTGGGCGTAGAAGCCGAGTGGTCATAGAGGCCGAGTGGGCGTAGAAGCCGAGTGGTCATAGAGACCGAGTAGGCATAGAAGTTGAGTGGTCATAGAGGCCAAGTGAGGGTAGAAGCCGAGCAGGCACCGAAGCTGAATAGGCGTAGAAGCCGCTGCGTAACGTGCTAGAGTGATGATGTGGACGTCTTAGCCAGAATTACGGCTTTTGGAGATAATCAGATCTCTTGCATTAAATGCAGAGATCTGCCCCCATCCCGTGTATTAAATACAGATGCTTGTCTTTAAGATTTGCCATCATTTCGCGCATTAAATGCAGATACGCACCTTGAACCCTGTGCGAAGAGTAACCGCTGTCGTGGCAGTCTGTTCGTCTTCTGCGGAGCATAAGGAGCTCATGTTTGCCTGTGTAAAACTAGGCAGCGTATTCCCTTGTATGCGTAGGAGCAGCTCTCGCAAAGGGGATATCACTAAACGACGGTTCGGTGACATTTAATCAAATCTCCTGCATTAAATGTGGAGATCCTCCATCATCCTGCGTATTAAATGCAGAGGCATATTTTGAAGGTCTGCCACCCTTCTGTGCATCAAATGCCAAGACGTTCCTCAGACATCTGTCAGTATTCGGCGCATTAATTACAGAGACGTGCCTTGAGGGCCTGTCATCGCCCTTTGCATTAAATGCAGAGACGTGCCTCGAGTCCTGTACGGAGTACAGCTTTTGACGTGGCAGGCGGTTTGTCTTCCGCGGAGCATAATGAGCTCTCATTTGCCTGTGTAAAACTAGGCAGTGTATTCCTCCGTGTACGTAAAAGCAGTTTACGTAAGGAAAATGACAGTAAATGACAGCCTGGGTTGCAGTGCCTCGCCATCATTATAGTCGTCGCCTGGGTAGTCGAGCAGTATCCTTTTGTCAGAAGTCGAGACGTCAGGTTCATTGTAGGATCTGACAGGTTCATTGCAGGCTCTGATAGGTTCATTGCAGGCTCTGACAGGTTCTCTTCGAAGAATACGAAGCGTCCCTCGTACACTTCAATGCTGCATGAAAAGAGGATGAGTTTTACGCCATAAAGGCGATGAAGCACCTTGTTTATGCTGAAGCAGCCTGGACATATTGCCCTACGCGGACGGTCTTTGAGCCTGAATTTCACGCTACGCTTGGCGGAGAAGCTCTGTTTGCACGTTGAAGGCTCTGAATTCCTCTGTTTACGCTGCTTTGCATCAATATGCTGCGTAGAGCTTCCAGCGTATTTTTCATGCTTCTACAAGACCCCCTTCAAAGCTTTTAAATTCTTCGTAATTTGAAATGCTTTGAATGAAGTATGACCTGCTCCTCGTAACTCGAAATGTTTCTGAATGGAGTTTTGAAACGGTCGAAGCTGACTTTATGACAGATTTATTGGGGATCGGTGCTCTCTCTCGCCTATAAAAAGGCTGAGGAGTTCTCCTGTTCTTCCCACACTTTCTTCATCATACAGAGATGATGGCCGGAGTTCGTCGGGTCGACTTGAGGAAGAAGGAGATCATGCTCTTCCAGCATGTAAGGAGCCAAAAAAGATGGCATCTTCGAGCAAATGTCCTCTACAACGATGGATCATGGAAGGATATCATAGCCTCCTTTGCTCGGGATAATCAGCAACTTTGTATAGTGGTTCTTCGGGAGAGACGAAGAATCGTATTTCACCACGCTGCTTGCAAGCGCCGCCTCGGGTCTGTCGAAGCCGCCGCTGCCGATCCAGCCACCGCCTAGATCGAGAACCCGCCGCCTCCTCGGGATCTGTCGAGCCGTGGCCGCCTCGAGCAGATCCGCCGAGCACGAGCACCGCCGCCGAGACGGACGTCGACTGACGATGCCCTGCCCGGCCGACGACGCCGGAGTAAACTCCGGTGAGTCCCCTTCTCCGTTTCCCTCTTTCCCTCTTTCCTCTTCATTTTACTTTCAGTTCTGTTCTCTGTGTTAAGTTAGTGATATTAGATTAGTAAGATTAATTAGATTAGTAACTAATCTGATTAATCAGTTAATTAATTTTGATTAGTTAATTATTAATAATCAGTAATTAGTTAATAATCAGAAATAAATTAGTAATCAGTCAGTAAATAATTAATTAGTTATTAATTACATGTAATTAATTTAATACTTACATATAACTAGTTTAGTTTATATAATTAGTTATTTTTATGTGAATAGTTTAGTTATATGTAAATAGTTAATTAATGTATAATTAGTTCAATTTATATATGATTAGTTTAGTAATTTCATGTAAATTGTTAGTAATTAAAATATACTTAGTTTATTGTTTTTAATGTATGAATTAAGTTATTTATTATGTGTGAAATTAGTATGTATATATGTAAGAATTTTTGATTATGTAAAATATAATAATTTTGGGGGTTTATATTATTAATTAGAAATATAGTTTCAATAATGAAAATGAGATCAAATTTGTTATTTGGGCTGGTGACCAATTTTACTATAGACATAAATATATTGGCTTTTACATAAATTCTAGATTTTTACAAATAAACTTGTACTTGTAATTATTGTTCAAATAATTTCGAAATAATTTATATATGTAAATACGTATTCTAGTATATGTAATTATTTTGGTATCTATGTATATATATATTTTAGTATATGTATATAATTATTTTGGTATATATATATATACTTATATATATATACATGTATATATGTATGTATATTTTTGGTATAATTATACATATATTTAATTGGTATAATTTCATGTAGTATAAGTGTAATAAAACGTATTTTTAATATATGAATTAATTAGCATCGGTATATATATATATATATATATATATATATATATATATATATATATATATATATATATATATATATATATATATATATATATATATATATATATATATATATATATATAGTATAAATTTGAATTGGTAATTTAATATTAGTATATTCTAATAATGATGTTGACAAAATATATGTATATTTTAAACAGTATTTTTGTATATATATATGTACTTATTATATTCTCAGATATGTATAATTAGTATAAATGTATATATATATCTTGTACATACAATTAATGTATTTGTAATTAATGTGATATACTAGTATTAGTATATATTTTAATAATAACATTGACAATATATATATATATATTTTAAAAATGTATTGTTAGCATATGTATGAGTATACATATATAATGTTCAACTAGTATAAATCAGATATGTATTTAAAAGGTATATATATATATATTGTAAATACATTTGAATTGGTGCATGTATAAATATTGTAAGTATTAATAAGTGTAATGTGTATTATATACGTAGCCTACTAGATGACCCTAGTTGACTAGAGCCATGCCTGATAGAGCCCCTGAGTTCATGTATTTGTGATGTGTTAGTGTAGCACCTGATGCAAATGTTGTATTTGATATATTTTTAGGACTGTGGGTTCATCCAGGAGATACTCTGGAACAGGACATCAATAATTACCAGCTAAGGACCCAAGGCGAGTACATTCTCTGATTAGTTTCTAATTTATGATATCTTCTATGTTCACTGTATCTAGTGTAAATATCCATGTTCTTGACACATTGGTTACACGGATTGGTATACACGGATCTCGTCATGAGATGTTATTCCTTATTCATGGTGTAGCTTGTACAAGACTCGTTTCCTTGATATCTTGTGCATGTACAGACACTGAGACCCGGGGAGATTTGCTACCTCCCTAGGGAATCCCGTGCCATAGCGTACCATGATTGGATCTACTATACCAGTCGGGGGTTTGGGGAGTATTTTAGTGTAGATATGTGATCATACCCAACTTTATATGTACCATAGCTCACCCCACATCTCACGTCGGGTGCGGCCTGACCATTTACATGCTCCATAGCTGTTACGTGTGATTAGCCTGATCTCTACATGCACCTAGCTAACCAACGGTTAGCCTGACTTTATATGAACCATAGCTAATCACATGTAACCAGCCTGATCAAGTTCCCAAGCCGATCACATGTTAAAGCTAGTACTCACACACATAGTCATAGGATTCTTGCTCATTGACATATTGTTCTTTTCCTGCATTTACTTACAGTATTTCCAGTATTTCTCTCATTGTACATTTCTCGTACCTATACATGCATCTGGTATGTTTCCATCTAGAACTGCTACATAGTTTATGTCATTTATATAGAACTGCTATTTAGAGATGTACTTTGCTCCTTCCTGACTGGAAAATATTTTTCCAGACTGTGACCTTAGTGGACTTGTTTCTGACATTGGGGATTGGATGTTACTGATTACAGGTATGATTATTGTGTCATTAGACTTGTGTTGTATTCTTTTATTTCTTCATTTCCTATCGTGCTGTAGTTGTGATTGAGTATTTCTAGATTTATTTTATGATATCCACGTCTCCTTATGGAGTTGGATACTAGCGTGAGATTGTTTAGATAGTACTTGACCTAGACAGCGTTCTACCGCCGATGCTGCGGCGTAGGCTGGACGTACCCACGCTCTCGTGCCCCTAAACCGGGTGCGGGTCATGACACGTTTTTAGTGGTGGCCCATGCAGGTCAGACTTCGCAAGTTGTGCGATGTCGTGGTAGTGCGACGTCATAGTTGTACTACTGCGTACCTGCTATAGAATATAGGACATAGAATACTAGGATGAGAGAGGATACTCAATCACAAATTCTTGAGAGATTCCTGGGACGACCCCTTGAGAATCTTATTATAATTCCCAATTTAAATCTTTTTCCTTGTTTTCGTCCGCTCTCGCTTGTTGTTATTGAACTTGATTCTGGTTGAGCAGTTATTAAACTAAATTCTTGGCATCATTGTTGAGTTTGATTCTTGTTGACCAATTGTTAACTTAAATTCTTGGTATCGTTGTTGAGTTGATTTCAATTGAGATGAATTTTTACGGACTAGGATTTATGGTATCATCTGATGACATATATTGTTGAGGACAGTGAGGAAGGTAAAACGTCTACTTTGGTTATGGAACCTAGAATTTATCGCAGCCATATTAGCTGTGGTGACGAGAACGTAGGAACCTGACTTGGATGTACATACTATAGTTATGAAGCTTAGAGTCTTTCGCAGCCATACCGGTTGGCGTGGCGAAGATTCTAGACGACATGATTATAGAGTGCATACCTTAGTTACGAAACCTATCGTTTATCGCATCTATGCTTACTGGCGTGGCGAGGATTCTGAGTGTCATGATTTCAGACAGACGTGTATGATTATCAGGTTGTATTCTAAATTGGTTCTTAAAATATCATCTCAAGACTTATCTATTTCTGTTATTCCAGGACTTTGTTCCACCGCTTCTTTCTTTACTAGCAGTAAAGATACCTTCTGGCCTCAATTCAGTCTTTGAGCTCCTATTCCTTGAGGATTTCTTGTTAAGCATGGTAATTAGTGGCTTGTAATTTTGTTTGTGTCTTGTATTAGTATTGACTGTGTTGCTAGTGATTGTAAGTATTTCTTAGTTGGGCATGTGAGCAGTAGGCTTTAATCTAGAGTTAGCCCTTAGCATAGTACCTTGTACCAATGATTCTAGGAGTAGTGTCATTAGAGACTGAGAGTTAAGGAGAGTATAGAGTATCAGTGATAGTTCTCAGAGTTAGTATCAGAGCCAATTAACCGTCCTAGATAATCATGATTATGTAATTGAGTGATCTATGTAAACGATTAAGTATCCGGAAATTGTGTTAAGGATTTATGGAGCATGATGTCCAATTTGATGATTGATATCGGAAATGTTAAAGGTAAAGAAATGTATATGTATAAAGGGTTTAATGAGATGTCATAAGTAGAGAAATATCAGGATTAGTAATGGAAGTTGTGAAGCGTATCACGGATTAGTTAATAGGCTTTAAAGGATTGAAGGAAATACATATACAACCATCGAGATGAGGAACCATACACATACCCATGAGAGTAAAGAAACATGAGTGTTATAGAGGATACAGGTGATCATGAGTCTAATGAGCTTGATGAGATAATCTATTAATGCAGCTAGTGATATAATACCAAGAGTGCTAATGATTCTATATCGAGGATTAGTCAAAAATGATATTAATAACAGTAAGCACTCTGTGTGTTGATAATTAGCTGATATACCAATTGACATAAGTTGAAATCATGAAAGAAAACACAGTTGATGATAACTTTGATCATTGGAGGTAATAGTGCAAGTGATTCGGGCAGTACAAATTTAGTACACAGTTCTAGACAATAGAGGTATTGAGTGCACCTTGAGTATCAGAGACCGTGAGCACTAATATGTACATTGAGGAGTTATAAATTAAAAGGTGGAAATGAATTTTAAATTTTCAGAATTTTTAAGGAGTTGAGATTTTATGTTGTTAAAATATTGAGGATTTAAATTTGATTCACTAAACATAGTTAAGGCTACAAAGATTTTAGAAGTGATTAAATTTTATTTCGATGTGAAGTATCTAATTTTGAGGAGGTATATGCATTTTATTTTAAGTTGATCGGGAAGTTAAACCTTAACGATTATTTTGAGGATTAATTTTTGGTAGATGAGAGATATGAATACTAATATATGATTAGTTGATATGGGTACCAGTGTACATGAATAGGAATTTGTTAGTGTGCTAGAGTTAAGTATTTGTTAGAGATAGTAGACACTACAAGTAATATGTTAACATGATCCTTCTTCCTTCCTAATGTTCCTTTTCTTTCGCCTTTCGATTGATTGATTGATTTTCCTAGTACTGTGGTTCACATGCATGATTTTCTTGTTAGAATATAACTAGTAGTACCCCCCTAACAGAGACTGAAATACCATGACAAGACACATGACCTATATTTTTTAGATTGTATGGCTGTAGGTAGAATTTTCTTGAACCACGATCATTGAGGTTTTGACCATAGCAAAGATCTATGACGAGGTTATGACTGACAAAAAGAGACAAGAGGATTAAATTTGTGGATGAGCATTAAATTAAATAAAGAATTTAAGGGTTGTTATAACGGAGTTGATGGATCATTGATTTAATGAAAATCGAGGTATGATTGAAATTCGAGGACAAACATTAACTTAAATAGAGAGTTAAGAAATTCACAGGGCAAAATTAAGGATTTATTCATTTTAGGAAGGTCTTGATATGATTAAATTGATTATTAAAAATTTGAGAAAATTTGAGAGATTATCGTTTTTATTAGATTGCAAGATAGAAATTTTATAGTTTATATTATGAATGTTGTATTGAAGATTCTGAAATTATCGCATCGTTGAGTATTTGAGGAAAAAGAGAATCAGGAAATAAATCGTTAATGGAATAGTGTCAAATTCAATTCTCAGGAGGAGGATTTATATTTTGAATAAGCATCAATTGAATTTGGATTAGAGGAGTAAGATGAATAATGGAATAGTGTTCAAAGTTTAAATTTGGGATACAGATTTTTAAATGTTATAAATAGACATTGATTGGAAATTCAACTGGAGGATTGGATATTAAAATCCTTGAGTAATTAGATACGAACTTAAATTTTGGAGGAGATTATGATAAAAATTTGGATTTGATTTTTTAAAACTTGAGGATTTCCGGAATATGATGATATAGAATTTTGGAAGGTTGTGAAATAACATTATAAAATTACTTCATGATTATTGGTTTAAGATTTAAATTTTGATAGAAACAATATGGTGAATAAAGGCAATTATTGAGAATCCTAAATTTCGAGGACGAAATTTTCTAAGGTGGGTAGACTTGTAACCTCCGACTTCCAAATTTCCGAAATATTTAGATTTTAAATTTTTTTTAAATATCAAGTTTATAAGATATTTTCTCCTTGAAATTTTTATTTGATTTTGAACAATGTTTGAGTGTAGAAGGTGATTAAAATCTTTTATAAAAATTATTTTTACCTAAATGTCGATTTCTTATAAATAAATAAATAAATAAATAATAATGTATATATATTTCTCTAGTTTCAAATGTTTATTGGCTTGAAATCATAAAGTTAGTTATTTGATAAAATTAATTAAAAGACTAGTGTTTCTTCATAATAAATTTTATAATTAATTGGGGTAGTAAATAAATAAATTACATACTTTCTAATATTTTAAAAAATGAGTTTAATTAGAAGCTAATCGAAAGCCTCTTAAAAAAAAAAAAACATTTTTCTTAAATTTCTTTTCTATTTAATTTACCGTTTTCCGTCTCCCATTCACGCCCTCATTCTTCCCACATGAAAAGCCCCTTTATATTTAATCCTGGCCATTCATCATTGGGCCGATCCTCACCCTTTAGCCCACAACTCTCTCTCCCTATTTAAGGCTCTCATCACCATTCCCAAGAAACCCTAATCTCCAATTATTAGCTAGCCCCCCCAATTTCCCACAGCCACAGCCACCACCATTTTTGTGTGCTCGTGTCCGTGTGTCCAGCATCACCGTGTCAGCCGTGTTGGCCTCGGGTCCGACCCCGGGTGTCCCACCGTATCCATTCACTTCCTGTGTCCGGTTACAATATTACAATCAGATTTTTCGTGTCCGACACACCCGGACACGTCCGTCCCTTTACAGTGCACCCCCATCGTGTCCAGCCCGGACACGAACCCAGACCCCGACACATCCCCAGAGAAACCCTAACCCTAGATCTGGCCATCGCCGCCGCCGACTGACTGTCGGAGCCGACGAACGCTCCTCCCAGCTCAGCCTCGAAGGCAGGGGAGCCGCCTCCGCGTCGAGCCCCCTCGAGCCAGTCAACGCCGCCTCACCCGCGTCGAGACCGCCGCTGCCCTCGAACAGACCGCCACCGCCGAGCTTCGACTGCAGCAGATCTCGACCGCCGTCGCAGCCACCTCGAAGCCGTCGCCCCCTCGAGCAGAGCGCCTGCCCCCTCGATCCAAGCGCCGCCTCGGGTCTGTCGAAGCCGCCGCTGCCGATCCAGCCACCGCCGAGATCGAGAACCCGCCGCCTCCTCGGGATCTGTCGAGCCGTGGCCGCCTCGAGCAGATCCGCCGAGCACGAGCACCGCCGCCGAGACGGACGTCGACTGACGATGCCCTGCCCGGCCGACGACGCCGGAGTAAACTCCGGTGAGTCCCCTTCTCCGTTTCCCTCTTTCCCTCTTTCCTCTTCATTTTACTTTCAGTTCTGTTCTCTGTGTTAAGTTAGTGATATTAGATTAGTAAGATTAATTAGATTAGTAACTAATCTGATTAATCAGTTAATTAATTTTGATTAGTTAATTATTAATAATCAGTAATTAGTTAATAATCAGAAATAAATAAGTAATCAGTCAGTAAATAATTAATTAGTTATTAATTACATGTAATTAATTTAATACTTACATATAACTAGTTTAGTTTATATAATTAGTTATTTTTATGTGAATAGTTTAGTTATATGTAAATAGTTAATTAATGTATAATTAGTTCAATTTATATATGATTAGTTTAGTAATTTCATGTAAATTGTTAGTAATTAAAATATACTTAGTTTATTGTTTTTAATGTATGAATTAAGTTATTTATTATGTGTGAAATTAGTATGTATATATGTAAGGATTTTTGATTATGTAAAATATAATAATTTTGGGGGTTTATATTATTAATTAGAAATATAGTTTCAATAATGAAAATGAGATCAAATTTGTTATTTGGGCTGGTGACCAATTTTACTATAGACATAAATATATTGGCTTTTACATAAATTCTAGATTTTTACAAATAAACTTGTACTTGTAATTATTGTTCAAATAATTTCGAAATGATTTATATATGTAAATACGTATTCTAGTATATGTAATTATTTTGGTATCTATGTATATATATATTTTAGTATATGTATATAATTATTTTGGTATATATATATATACTTATATATATATACATGTATATATGTATGTATATTTTTGGTATAATTATACATATATTTAATTGGTATAATTTCATGTAGTATAAGTGTAATAAAACGTATTTTTAATATATGAATTAATTGGCATCGGTATATATATATATATATATATATATATATATATATATATATATATAGTATAAATTTGAATTGGTAATTTAATATTAGTATATTCTAATAATGATGTTGAAAAAATATATGTATATTTTAAACAGTATTTTTGTATATATATATGTACTTATTATATTCTCAGATATGTATAATTAGTATAAATGTATATATATATCTTGTACATACAATTAATGTATTTGTAATTAATGTGATATACTAGTATTAGTATATATTTTAATAATAACATTGACAATATATATATATATATTTTAAAAATGTATTGTTAGCATATGTATGAGTATACATATATAATGTTCAACTAGTATAAATCAGATATGTATTTAAAAGGTATATATATATTGTAAATACATTTGAATTGGTGCATGTATAAATATTGTAAGTATTAATAAGTGTAATGTGTATTATATACGTAGCCTACTAGATGACCCTAGTTGACTAGAGCCATGCCTGACAGAGCCCCTGAGTTCATGTATTTGTGATGTGTTAGTGTAGCACCTGATGCAAATGTTGTATTTGATATATTTTTAGGACTGTGGGTTCATCCAGGAGATACTCTGGAACAGGACATCAATAATTACCAGCTAAGGACCCAAGGCGAGTACATTCTCTGATTAGTTTCTAATTTATGATATCTTCTATGTTCACTGTATCTAGTGTAAATATCCATGTTCTTGACACATTGGTTACACGGATTGGTATACACGGATCTCGTCATGAGATGTTATTCCTTATTCATGGTGTAGCTTGTACAAGACTCGTTTCCTTGATATCTTGTGCATGTACAGACACTGAGACCCGGGGAGATTTGCTACCTCCCTAGGGAATCCCGTGCCATAGCGTACCATGATTGGATCTACTATACCAGTCGGGGGTTTGGGGAGTATTTTAGTGTAGATATGTGATCATACCCAACTTTATATGTACCATAGCTCACCCCACATCTCACGTCGGGTGCGGCCTGACCATTTACATGCTCCATAGCTGTTACGTGTGATTAGCCTGATCTCTACATGCACCATAGCTAACCAACGGTTAGCCTGACTTTATATGAACCATAGCTAATCACATGTAACCAGCCTGATCAAGTTCCCAAGCCGATCACATGTTAAAGCTAGTACTCACACACATAGTCATAGGATTCTTGCTCATTGACATATTGTTCTTTTCCTGCATTTACTTACAGTATTTCCAGTATTTCTCTTATTGTACATTTCTCGTACCTATACATGCATCTGGTATATTTCCATCTAGAACTGCTACATAGTTTATGTCATTTATATAGAACTGCTATTTAGAGATGTACTTTGCTCCTTCCTGACTGGAAAATATTTTTCCAGACTGTGACCTTAGTGGACTTGTTTCTGACATTGGGGATTGGATGTTACTGATTACAGGTATGATTATTGTGTCATTAGACTTGTGTTGTATTCTTTTATTTCTTTATTTCCTATCGTGCTGTAGTTGTGATTGAGTATTTCTAGATTTATTTTATGATATCCACGTCTCCTTATGGAGTTGGATACTAGCGTGAGATTGTTTAGATAGTACTTGACCTAGATAGCGTTCTACCGCCGATGCTGCGGCGTAGGCTGGACGTACCCACGCTCTCGTGCCCCTAAACCGGGTGCGGGTCGTGACAATATTGAACTCTGTATTCTTCGGGTACTTGGGATATCTTGAGGTCAAGAAGGAGTATCTTCTGTGTGAACTCATCTTTTTATGCCCATATTCCTAATGTGTCAGCGTAAAAACTCCATTTTTTTGCAGTCGAGCGTAAAACCCTTGACCGCCGAAAACTTGGTGTTTAAAATTTGAGTTTTATGCTCGTGGATGGAAATCCTGGCGTAATAACTCAATTTAATCAATCTGGCGTAAAGCACAGATCGTATACTGGCAATCTTGACTTTTACGTTAAGGAAATGGATTCCAGCATAAAGGTTCAAGTTTTACAGTCTCGGCGTAGAGCACGGACTGTTGATTGGATACTGCAAGTCCCGAAATGTCTAGTTTTAGGAACTGACGTGTTTCTCCTGTGCTTTTGCAGTTAACTTGCATGAGTCTCCGCTAGCTGAAGTGATGGGCTCTGCCGCCGGGATGCTGCACTCCAACTATTTAGAGGATCTGTCACACGTGACATTTCCTATCTCCGGGCCCCAATATCCCGAAGGAAGGGCAATTCTGATATCGGCTTAGGGCGAGCGAATGCTGCTGAGCATGATCAACGGGGAGCCCCTAACGTATGTAGACGGGGAGCAATACCTGAAGCCGGCTTTCCTTTTTGGGGACATGATTGACAAACAGTCCCAGATAAAGCCTAAGAGAGAACTCTGGGTTTTCCCTGTTGTGGATTTGGTCTTGTATCTGCCCAATATGCCGAGAGACTACCCCATCTCGGCCTTCTTTCATGCTACGCACCCCAGGAAGATATCGTGGACGCTGGCCCCCGATCTTCACGGCAAGCCAGGGAAGATCTTTCATCTGAGAGGAGCTGGCCAGGGGTCGTTTGTCAGCCGCCCTTCTGGCTCTGTGATGCTGTTCAGGGGGCTATACCCGGGCAGTGTCCCGAGTGAAGACAGCTTGGTGATCCAGCCGGTCCAGTTACCGACTTTCTGTAATGATTTTATGGGCCATGGGGGAGTATACCCTAAGGTGAACCCTCGGTGTGGCGGGTGGATCACCCCTTCAAACCTTCGATGGGATCACTTAGTTGATTGGGCCCTGAAGCATTTTCAGACCGAGTTGGAGAACATCGGTCTGTTTGCAGCTGTGAGTGCGACTAGTGTTGGGTTACCTCCTAACCCTAACCTGTTTCTGGCACTGATGGAGCGATATATTTCACTTACCGGGACCTTCGCCACTCCACTGGGGGAGTTGGGATTGGCCCTGCATGAGATGACAGAGATTTCAAGACTATCGATAGGGGATACTCCATACGAAGAGTATGTTCCCCCGAACCGGGAGCTGGGGGGTTCAGACCCTCAAGTAGTGGAGGTCTATCAGGAGCTGATGTGCCACTACCTCGCATGCACCACTTTTTATGATGAGCCCTCAGATTTGGCTCACATCAGCAAATGGACGTCCTATCTCTTCTTTCACCGGTCCAGGACTGCCAAGCCGGAGAAGGTATTGGAGGTAGTTGATGATCTCATTGTGGATGCTGGGGCTCCGGACCGGTTTCTCGACGAAGGGATGGGAAAGTATCCTGAAGGCACTAAGGCCTATAGCTATTTGAGGCGCTGTCGCAGGCCTCTGTCCAGAGAGGCTCAACTAGCTGGCTTCCTCTCCAAGTAGTGCCTGGCGTCGCATCTTCGGACCACATTCACCGTAATACGCTCTGGCCTGCAGTGCATCTGGTGTTCGGGACAAGACTGGGCTTGCTCTCTGCCATGGTATGCCGTATACAAGCTGGCCTGAGGGCCATGATTGACGGGCTGCTCGTCGATAAAATTCGGCGTGATAGCTTTCTCCGGATAGAATTACCATACCTGTATTTGATGGGGTGGTTAATTCTCCATAATCCTCGGGTGATGTCTCTCGGTTCCGACAGTAGTTCAGGGGGTAGTTTCTTGTTGAACTATCGGATGTCTTCCTGGAACGTGAGCACGGTTATAGACTGTCGGCGGGCGCTAGGCTTCAATCATAGTTGGAAGCTTTTCTGTACCGTCCCTCCTGTATATCGCAATCAGTCGGGGATTAGGCTTGAGGATTCGGGTAGAGAGAAGACCATTCTTTCTTCCGAAGCTTTTAATTGGTTGGTCTGTATTAGACTATCCCATCTGCTGTACAGAAGCAAAGATCATTGCTTCCTGGAGCCCTACTTGCCCAGTCGGTTTGCCCGGCAGTTTGGGTATGATCAGTTGCACGTGGGCAATGCCGTCACCAGCTTCAGGTCCAGAGGTGGACTCATTGATGGAGCACGGGGATGGCAATATTTTATCATGGGCTGTACTGGGGCAATTTTTATTGTGCCCGTCATTACACTCTCCACGGAGCTGCGCATCCTGCATTCGTATGCCCAGTTCTATGTGGCAACGAACACCTTCCATCGTAATTTTGATATGTATGGAAGCTTTAGGGTGCCCCATTCCAAGCCTGGGGGAAGAGTTGAAGTCCCCTCAATTTCTTCCGACGAGGGTGAATCCGTTACCCCGGATGAGCCTCTGGTGTCGGTCCCTAGGGGTGAAGTACCTCCGCCTGCAGGGACTTTCGTAGTTTCTGGGAAGCGAAGGGCTCCTACTTCCAAGGAAGCTTCCCCTCGTAAGAGGAAGAAGAAGATGGTAAATCATTCTCTCCGGATTCCTGGCATTGATGCTCCTGGAGGTGAGCTTGTATCTCCCCGTGTTGGGGACGATTCTTTGATTGGAGGTTCCTCGCCTTTTAGAGAGGGACCTTCCACAGTTTCGGCTGGTGGTGCCGGAGAATCTCAGCTGGATGCCGCCGTCGCTGCTACTGCTTCAGGTAGTGGAACGAGGTCGCCTTCGGGGCTGAGTATAATAAAGTTCCGTATACCTCTAGTCGGATCGGCATTGGGAGGGGCTTCTACCGCGTCTGCGAGCGCACCTAGCGCGATTCCAGCCGATGAGCCTCGGCTGGATTTTGAGGAGGACCTGGAAGACTACTTGCCAGTGTCAGTTCGCAGACCCCTTTCTCCAGGTATGATAGCTCGCCTAGCATTATTAAGAAATAATTTAGCTTTACAGGCTGTAGATGCAACGTATATGCCGCCGGCCAGGGGTAAATGTCGTCTTTTATGCCTCTTCTTTGGGAAAATTAATATTGCGTTGATATTAACTTCCTTTTATCTTCTTTTCAGGGGAAGACCTCTTCGGAGAGGGTGATGTAGACGCGCCTATTGGCTCTGTGTCAGGTCCTAGTGGTGACACGGAGGTACCTGATTTTGAAGAGGAAACCTCTTCGGGTGCTGGCTTGCCTGTCGAGGAGGCTCTTGAGATATCTCAAGAGGAGGACGAGCCTGTTATTGCGACAGTGCCTATTGTGAGCATGCCGGTCATTTCGTCTGGTGTTGGCGATTCTTCTTTCGTCGTACCTCCTGTTGAGGCGACGGCCGTGGCGACATCGTCTGTGGTAATTCCTGGTGGGGAAGTCGCTACCATCGCGGACACTCCCTGCGTTCATGCGGACCTAGTTGCGCTGACCGAGCAGTATACCGGCATCTTCTACACCACTTTGAGAACGCTAATGTCAATGATGTTGGCGAAGAAGCTGGACTTTGCGTCGCTGAAGAGGTCCTCTCGGTTCTCGATAGAGGCGGTCAGGGAATTTGGTGATGCCGGGGTAGCTGACGCGCTGGAGGCGATGGTTAATGGCTTGGAGCAACCCATTAACGAATACCTGCAGCTAGCTCAAGGCAATATTGAAGCTTTGGTCCAGGCCAGATATGACTCCTTGACTGCGCATCTTGTTGAAAAGAAGGAAGGTCTGAATAAATTCATCGAGACCAATCAGCAGGAGATGGATAAAGGGAAAGTCGTCTTGGAGGAGACTCTCGCCCTTCAAACGAAGTGCCAGGCCGAGCATGACGGCAATGTAGCGAGGGTCCGCAAACTGGAGACAAAGCTTGTTCAGGAAAAGGAGTGGGCTTCTCAGTCGTCGGAAGGTCTAGATATGGTGAATGGCCGACTGGTCGCAGCACAACAGAACTTGGCGAGTGCGGGAGTCGCCCGTGCCGGTCTCCTTCGGGCCAGAGCCGAACTATCCTTCCTGATAGATGATGGGGCACGGTTGGAGCGGGTTCGCGCTGATGTCTTAAATTTTGGGGCTGAGAGGATGGACGTACTGGTGCAGCAGCTTCGCGACCTGACCGCTCCCCCTTCATGATGTACTTTTGCTTTTGCTTTTTAATGTACTCTTGCTCTTTTCTAGGAATAATAAAGAGGCTTTTTATCTGACTTTGTGGACCCATCATTTCGGAATGTAAATGACAGGTTTGGGTAAAAGTGATATCAGAGGTAGTATGGACGTGATATACTTTCGGTAAGTTTTAGCAGAGCAAACCTATTCAGAGGTCATATGGACATGACAGAATATGATCTAACTAGTTTGGTTTTGGAAGTAGTTTTGTCAGAATGAGATCACCTTATTCTACTTGAGCAAATGAGGTTTAAGCATAGTACCTTTTCAGGAATTTGCCATTGATAGGAGCCATTAGCAGGTCTCCATTAGGCTGGGCTAACCTGTAAGCGCTGTTTGAGAACGTTGTCTCGATCACGTAAGGGCCTTCCCACTTGGGCTAGAATTTGCCTTTACTCCTGTGAGTAAGAATCATTGGCCTCCTTACAGCCAAGATTAGCTCGCCGGCTTTGAACATTCTTTCTTTTACTTTTTGATTAAAAGTTCTGGAAATGCGTGCTTGGTGAGCTTGGAGGCGTTTCTCGTCTAATCCTTCTAGCTCCTGAAGCCTTAACAGGTCATTCTTTTCTTGAGTTAACTCGTTGGCCACGGCTATCCTGAGTGACAGAATTTGAATCTCGATGGGGAGAACTGCTTCACTCCCGTAGACCAATGAGAATAGCGTGCAACCTGTCGGTGCTCGTACCGTTGTGCGGTATGCCCAGAGACATTCTCCCAGCTTCTCATTCCAATCTCTTTTGTTCGAAGAGACGAACTTCTTCAAGAGTTTGATAATGGTTTTGTTGAAGGCTTCCGCCAACCCATTAGCAGCTGGATAATATGCCGTAGAGGCCATATTTTGTATCCAATTTTTATCGCAAAACCGGTGGAACGCATAGCTGATGAACTAAGGCCCATTGTCATGGATTATCCTCCGGGGAACCCCAAAGCGGTAAATGACGTGATGCTTGATGAAGCTGGTCACGTTAGATGTCTTTACCTCAGCAAGAGGGATCGCCTCTGCCCATTTGGAGAAGTAATTCGTGATGGCCAGTATGAACCGGTGACCTCTGGAAGAAGACGGGTGAATAGGGCCAATGATATCCATACCCCATGCTTCGAAAGGCTAGGATGCAACCGTAGGATGTAGATGTTCGGACGGTTGATGTATGAAGTCTGCATGGACCTGACAGGCTCTGCATCGTCTGGCATACTAGATTGCGTCTGCGATCATAGTGGGCCAGTAATAGCCCATTCTCCTGATACGATCCTGTAGCTTAGGACTGGGTTGATGCGCCCCGCACACGCCGTCGTGAGCTTCACGGATAATCCGCTGTGCTTCATCACCAGAGAGACATCGTAATAATAGCCCGTCATAAGACCGGCGATATAGGCATTGTGACGATGCGTCAAAATATAAGCATAATGATCGTCTTTTGACAGATATTGCCTCTTTAGGATCTTTCGACAAAATTTCGTATGCTACGAAATCTATAAAGGGACTTTTCCAGTCTCTCCTGGGCGGATCTGCGTTCACCGTGTAGCTATGTTCTATGTGAAAGTTATTTTTCACACAGAATAAGTCTCTGTTAAGAAGGATTACCTAATTCTGCCTTCTTACAGGGGTGGCTAAATCTGCAGCTAGACTGGCTAGGGCATCAGCTTCCAGATTATGAGATCGAGGTACATGCTCAAGGAAGAAACCTTTGAACGTCATGGCTATCTCGACCGTTGCTCGGTGATAAGGGATGAGGTCGGGATTCCGGACTTCATATATTCCTCTGACTTGGTTGACGATCAGCAGAGAATCACCGAATGCTTCCAGAGATTCGACCCCCAGCTCTTTAGCGACTTGGAGCCCGATTAGTAGAGCATTGTATTCCGCCACATTGTTAGAACATGGCTCGCTAAGAGAATATGCTCGGTAGATAACGAGTTTATCAGGAGTGACTAGGATGATCCCTACTCCTGACACCACGTTTCCCCTGGGACCGGTCCTGGAGGCGCCATCGAAGAATAGTTGCCATGCCTCGCCTTCTGTTGTGGAATTATACTCCGCAACTTCGTCGAAAATGTCCTCGTATAGTTTGGAGGCCTCTGGGATGGGATGAGCAGCTAAAAAATTAGCCAATGCTTGGCCTTTGACGGACTTTTGAGGGACGTACACCATGTCATATGGCGTTAATAACATCGCCCAAGTCGCGAGTCGGGAATTAAGGACACTTGGCTTGCTCATCAGTACCCGAAGAGGATTGATCCTGGAGATGATATGAATGGTTTGGCCCGTGACATAGTTTTGCGTTTTCTGAATAGCGAACATCAGAGCCAGGCATTCTTTCTCCACAGGGTTGTACCGGTGTTCGGCTCCGACCATCATCCTGCTGAGGTAGTAGATAGCCTGCTCGTGACCCATATTGTTCTTTTATGCGAGAAGAGCTCCCAGAGAATGATCCATTGCTCGAACGTATAGTACGAACGGTTTTCCTATGACGGAAGGTACCAGAACTAGCGGACTAGTGAGGTAGTGTTTGATATCCCTGAACGCTTGCTGACAGGCTTCGTCCCATACGAAGGATACACCTTTCTTCATGAGGCACGAAAATGGCTGGCATCTCCCGGAGAGGTTGGATATGAATCTTCGGATATAAGCCAGACGACCTTGAAATCCCCTGAGTTCCCTCAGATTGCGGGGCGGTCGCATTTCTAGGATGGCCTTGACTTTATCAGGGTCCACTTGAATGCCTTTGGCGTGATGACAAATCCCAAGAATTTGCCGCTAGATACCCCCAGAAAGGACTTGGTAGAGTTTATTTTGAGTTGATGTTGGCGCATCAATTCAAATACTGTCTTCAAGTCTTGGATGTGATTATCCCTGAGACGGCTTTTGACAGCTACATCGTCCACGTAACACTCCACTGTCTTGCGTAAATGCTTATGGAATATGTCACTCATAGCTCGTTGGTACGTAGCTCCGGCGTTCTTTAATCCGAAGGGCATGACCGTATAGCAGTATACCCCCAGTGGTGTCCGGAAGACGGTATGCTTCTCGTCTTCAGGATGCATCTTGATCTAATTGTATCCCGAAAATCCGTCCATGAAAGACATCCGTTCAAAATCGCATCTATTGTCGATCATGACGTCTGTGATGGGAAGAGGGAACTCATCCTTGGGGCAGGCTGCGTTCAGATCTCGGTAATCGATGCAGATCCGTACTTTCCCATTCTTTTTTATGACCGGGACAACATTAGCGACCCAGTCGGGATGTTGTTCTTCACGGATGAATCCGCATGCTATCAACTTCTTGACTTCAGCCTCAATGGCGTCCATCATGTTCGGGCGATACCGGCATTGGTGTTGCTTCACAGGCTTTGAATTGGGCAGTATATTGAGTTTATGAGTAGCCACCTTTGGATCAAGACCTGGCATATCCTCATAATTCCACGCAAAGACGTTGATATATTCTTTTATCAGCTGGGTAATTTCTTTCCATTCTTCTTCGGAAAGGTTGTTACTGATAAATATCGGCTTTGGTGAAAGTTCATCCCCTACGTCAATCTGGATAACTTCATCTTTAGTGGGAGGTTCTCTCTGCTCGAAGCGGAACTCCCATTATGTATCCATCTGCTGAGCCCAAGCTTCATTCTCGAATGGTTCGGATTCTTGTTCGTCTGATTCGAAGGAATCCGTCGCTACCATATTTGCTGATAATGTTTGCTCGAGGGTATGAGATGAGCCAAAGGGCGATGAATCATCTTGAAAAGAGGAAAAGATATCCTCATTCGACTTGGAAGTCATAAGGGAGGTGGCGTACCCTAACCCAGAACGGGTTTGTTGATAGTGGGGATTGCCGAGCAGCGGTGTTCGTCTGCCTTTCCCGTAGTTGAGACCTGGTTCCATCCCTAAGTTGTAACATATATTTTGTATGATCTTCAAGGCTTGCGGGCTGTACCTGTGAACTTGTATTTCACCAGAATCGTCATCAAAGGAATCCTCTTGTATAGTCTGTTCGTTGCGCATGCGGCCGAAGACTATTGAACGCTGACCGTTTCGGGCAGGTGGAACAATGAAGATAGAATCCTCATGTGGTCCATACGTCGTGGTGACATTAGATGATGATGTTACTTCCTATATGTACGGATGATAGGAATCTATAGCTGCCAAGAATTTTTGTGCTATAGGCTCTATATCGTCATGGGGAGAGGATTCCTGATTTGGAATCCGAGCGTCGATATACTGGAAAAGAGGTCCTTTATTATTATCAGAAACCGTACTTCTGGTTGCATTTACATCACTCGGCTGCTTGTAGTGCCGAAGGTTGATAATTAAGGGCGGAGGCTACTGTCTTAGAGTGACCACTAGAGGATCACCCCCTTTCCCTGACCTGGTCTTGTTCAGGTGGATAGCCATAGGCTCTGTGGCTTTTGGACGGGTAGTCCGTCCTTTCACCTTGATTGACAGAGGTTGCTTGGCAGAAGGTTCTTCAGGCTCCCGGTGGGATTCCTTCTCTGCTTGGGCTGACACCTCTTCCGTGTAGTCTTGAGAGTATAACACGGCATCGGAGTAGTAGGATTCTACTCCTTTAAACGGGTTTAGGTCGGCAACCTCCGTTTGTACTGTCCCTTGGGCGTCTACATATTTGAAGCATTGATGTAGAGTCGAAGGAACGATGTTGTGGTCGTGGATCCACGGTCTTCCTAGCAGGATATTATAGGACACCTCTGAATCGATGACGTAGCATGTAGCCACCGATCTGAGGTTGCCAATCTGGATCCTCAGGCAAATTTTTCCCAACGGCTTACTTCTTCCGGCGTTGAAACCCACAATAGTAGTGGTGGTGTAAGCCAGTTCGTTGGTAGAAATCCTCATCGGTCTAAGCAGACTATGAGGAATGATGCTGATTGAGGATCCCGGATCTATGTGAATCCGATCGACCTCCATGGAACCGACGTACCCGGTGTGGTAGAGAGGTCTGTCATGCCTGTTATATTTTAACAGCATGTCGTCTTGAGTGAAAGTGATGTTTGGGACCACTTCTATCACACTGTGGCATCGGGGACATGCTGCAGGTTCTTCGTCGGGGGACTTTAGTTGGGTCAAGTATGTATCCGCCTGCATCAATGCCTCACTCAGGGCTAGACGAGTGTCTTGGGAGAGCCTAAGTAGCTCGAAGATGGACAACTTGGCCGGTGTATTAGCCAGTTGGGCCAAGATATCAAAGTTGTACGGCTTCTCTAAACCTTTGTTTTGAATATTTTTCACAGGTTTATCGAAGCGCACTTCTTTTTGCTTTCCCTTGTCCGCCGAAGTTGGTCTCGAAGGACCGGTCTCTGGTACGACGGGCTCTGGTTCCGAAGGCTTGGCAGTTGAAGCGTCTGCAGGTGCTTCTTCCTGACTCGCTTTGTAGTCCTTGAGGTAAGCCTTCCCTTAACGGGTTGCTGTGGCCAATGCCTCGTCTTCGTCTGATGTCGAAGAAGTTGTAACCATATGACATGGCTTGCATTTGGAGTTCTTCCTGGACTTAGCTTTAGTAGCATTAGTCTCTTCTTCGAGCTCCGACACCAAGTCTGGATGCACCCACATAATCTCGCCTCTCCGGGTAGTTAGGGGTAACAGGTCATGATTTTGACCCCTAGCCGGAGGAAGATTAACGATGTTCATCGTTGTCCGAAAAATAGGTGTAACACCGTCCGGTACTTCTTGGGGAGGCAGATTGCCAAATTGCAGAGAGATCATGTTGGCCGTGACCGTCTTCTCGCTATTGCGCAGAGTGATGGCTTTAGCATCGATCAGCTCTTGGATCTTCCTTTTCAGTATGTAACACGTCTTTGTTTGGTGATGTATGTATCTGGGGAAGATACAGTACTTGGGGTTGTTGGCGCTGCCGTCCTCACTAGGCCGCCTCTCCTCCGGAAGGGTGATTTTGCCACTTTTGACGAGACACTCGAATATACTCGGAATATCGTCATCGTCGAAAGAGTATACCTCTACGGGCCTGGAAGTCCCCAGTTTTGTCTGCGTGGTTGCCGTAGTCTTCTGTCTGGACGTATTGATCGCCAGAGCTTCTTTTCCTTTGGAACTGTGAGAATGGTCGTCGTTGGGGGATGACCTCTTGCCTCTGTCAGAGGTAGAGATCATGATGCCGTTGTCACGTACCTTACGACTGTTGTCCTCGGCGGCTACCGCTGAGATGATGAACGAGGGCCAATCATGGAACTGATATGGTCCTGTGAACATCGAGATCACGGAAAGAAGGTTCTTCCTGCAAATATCCACCAATGCTGAGTCTGGAACTCCTGGAGGCATCTGTAAAGTGGCTTGGCAAAAATGTTCGACGAAGGTGCGAACATCCTCCTTTTCCCTCTGCTTGACTTCGATGAGAGAGGACATAGACATGTCCATTCCTCCCCCGTAGAATCGTATGAAGAATAAAGTCTTGAAGTCTTCGAAAGAAGTAATTCAGTTGTCCGCCAGGCTGCGGTACCACTGGTAAGCTACTCCTGAGAGACAGCCCTTGAATACCCGGGTGAGGAGGACGTCATTCCTTTGTAGCAACACCGTCATCATACTGAAGTAGTTCATGTACTGACTTGGTGATGTTTTTCCCTCGAACAGGGCCATGGTCTGAGGTTTATACCTCGGAGGAAAAGGGACCTCTTCCCAGATAGCTGGGTACGGCTGGTTGATTCCCAATTGAGCTGATCTTTGTGCTTCAAGGCGTCGAATTGGGCTTTCAACTCACGCACTGCTTGCATCGAATTTTCAGCTGGTAGCGAGATCACGGAATGGTACGGAGTTGGTTGGATCGTGACTCCCGCAGGAGGTAGTACATTCTTCAGTTGAGGAAGTGAAGGACCGGCTGACTCTTGATCTAGAGCAGGCTCTTGGATCATGTTGGATGGTGGCAGGTCCACCCCCACACGTATTAGAGTAGGCGGGAACAACGTTTGAGCTATAGCAGCCGCCTGTTGAGTTAGCATCATTTGGTGCATGTTCTCCATCACGGATTGCATTTGCTTCAAAAATGTCTCTAGTGTAGTAATGCGTTGCTCAGCGTTCCCTGATGGCGAGGCTTCCTCGTGTTCATCTCCAATGGCATAAACTCCCATCTCCCTGGGCGTCATTGAAGGATGAGTATAGGTCGCTGCAGAAGTTGACTCTATACTCTCAGTATCTGATTTAGGAGACCGGCGACCCCCAGCATCGGAATCAGAAGAGCACGAAGTCAGTTGTCGTGACCTTGAACGAGTGTTCTGGAACACCCCAGCTTCGGTGTCCCTAAGAAGCATGTTGAATCTTCTTCGGCTCAGAGTTCTAGAGGACGGACGTCTTGAGTCTGAGCTTCCTCCAGGTATATGTGAAGCCATGTTCACAGATGCATGCGCGGGCTCTTCTTCTAGGGAAGATAGAGAGTAGCTCAGTCGGTCGAAAACTGGCCGTTTTGCTTTAGAACAGCAATAATTAATTACAATCCTGTGACTATTACAACAGTGCTCGCTAGGAGGCGTGATAGCCATGCTGGAAGATCCCCTCTTCTTGCATTTCCGGATTAGATATTTGCGCAGGTCAGGAGGAGTTGCAGAAGAAGAAGATGATGGCTTGTTCCTTCTGTTCCCATTGGTGGGCATGCGGATGACGGGAACCATAGTCTTCCCTGTGCCACCCGTATACAACAGGTTGGCCATCTGGGTGGCGGATAATCTCCGAGGAGGGTGTCTTTCCGCAACTGGAGCCTTCTTTACGCCTAGGGACTTCGTCTGGCATAATTTGGAGCTTCGCTCTGGTTGGCGTAAAGCTGAGGATGTCCTCAGTCGGCCATCAGCGTCTCGCGTAATTCGGAGGGCGTGTAGATTATTAACTTGCTGGCGTAAAGGACGAGAAGTTGAGTAGTCCGCCGCTCGCTTTCCCTTGCGAAGATCACAGGGATCATCTGGTTCTCCGTAGAGGTTAGATGTTGTTTTACGCGCGGAGCGTGCTTTGTACTTCTGATTTGGCGCTGAGGCTCTACCAGAAGTTTTGTCTATTCCGCCAGGGATGGGAGACTGAATTTCACGCGCAGAGCACGGAGTATACTTCTGGGTTAGCGCTGAGGCATTGCCAGAAGTTTTGTCTATTCTGCCAGGGACGAAAGACTGAATTTCACGCACAGAGCGCGGAGTATACTTCTGGGTTAGGGCCGAGGCATTGCCAGAAGTTTTGCCGGTTCTGTCAGAGACAGGCGACTAAATTTTACACGCAGGGCAACTATATTTTGTAAGATCATTTTTTGGTCTGAGTATCATCAAATCAGAATCAGGGAGCAGGAGATACCCAAGACGACGTTCAAATCTATATATGGTCCTAGTTATGCCATTTGGAGCAACCAATGCACCAGCTATATTCATGTCTCTCATGAATAGCATCTTCATGCCTTACCTAGACCAGTTTGTGATAGTATTTATTGATGATATCTTGGTCTATAGTCGGAGTGAGGTAGAGCATGAGCAACATCTTCGCGTAGTTCTTCAAATTCTTCGAGAGCAGCAACTGTATGCGAAGTTCAGCAAGTGTGAGTTCTGGCTTAATCGTATCTCATTCTTGGAAAATATCATTTCTGATGGAGGAGTCGAGGTGGATCCCAAGAAGGTGGAGGCTTTTGAGAGTTGGCCAGTACCCCGTACAGCTACAGATGTGTGCAGTTTCTTGGGTCTAGCAGGCTACTGCAGACGGTTTATGGAAGACTTTGCTAGAATCTCGGCACCTTTGACATGGCTGACGTGTAAGGATGTACGCTTTGAGTGGTCAGATGCTTGTCAGACTTCTTTTAAGAAGATCAAGTGAAGTTTAATTTTGGCCCCTATTTTAACACTTCCAGTGGGACCAGGTGGGTTCTCAGTATATTATGATGCTTCAGGAGTGGGACTAGGGTGTGTCCTTATGCAGTATGGCAGAATGATAGCTTATGCGTCTCGGCATCTTTGAGACAATGAGAAGAGTTATTTGACGTATGATCTTGAGTTGGCAGCAGTAGTGTTTGTACTTAACTCTGGAGGCATTACCTATTTGGTGATCGATTGAAGATCTTCACATACCACAAGAGCTTGAGGTATGTGTTCATATAAAAGGAAGTCAATATGTATCAGAGAAGGTAGCTTGAGTTTTTGTCAGACTACGATCTTGACCTTTAGTATCATCCAGGGAAGGCTAATGTCATAGCAGACCCCTTGAGTAGGAGAGGAGGAGCTTACTTCTTGACAAAGCAGCTCCACATTTTGGAGGATCTACAGGAAATTGGTTTTGAGGTAATATTACCTGGTGATATCACAGTCGTCGATCCCTTCCCTTTGCTTGAACTCTGGACTCTTCTCTCTCTCTCTCTCTCTCTCTCTCTCTTTTCTCCAATTCGTCGACCTTGAATTCTTCGACCTTGAATTCTTCGACCTTCAATTCTTCGACCTTCTCCTCTGTTGATAGAGGTCTCTATTTATAGAGTTTTGGTGACAGTGACCACTCAATCGGTGTAAAAACCGAGTAGTGGAAAGTATATCACCCTTTTACACAACGGTTAAAATAACCAATGCCTGCGTATAGATGATCCTTTGAATGAGCGTGTGACTCGGGTCCAACTAAGGGACAAAACGCGTATAATCGCTATAAAGATCACGGCGTAGAAGCCACGTAGGTAGGTATCCGTCGTGTAGAAGAGGTTGGCATAGAAGCCAATGTCTGTCACCATGGCATAGAAGCCAAATAGTTATCAAACCGGCATAGAAGCCGAATAGGCGTAGAAGCCGAGTGGTCATAAAGGCCGAGTGGGCGTAGAAGCCGAGTGGTCATAGAGGCCGAGTGGGCGTAGAACCCGAGTGGTCATAGAGGTCGAGTGGGCGTAGAAGCCGAGTGGTCATAGAGGCCGAGTAGGCGTAGAAGCTGAGTGGTCATAGAGGCCAAGTGGGCGTAGAAGCCGAACAGGCACCGAAGCTGAATAGGCATAGAAGCCGCTGCATAATATGCCAGAGTGATGATGTGGACGTCTTAGCCTGTCACCGCCCTATGCATTAAATTCAGAGACGTGCCTCGAGTCCCGTACGGAGTGCAACTTTTGACGTGGCAGGCGGTTTGTCTTCCGCAGAGCGTAAGGAGCTCTCATCTGCCTGTGTAAAACTAGGCAGTGTATTCCTTCGTGTACGTAAAAGTGGTTTACGCAAGCAAAATGGCAGTAAATGACAGCCTGGGTTGCAGTGCCTCGCCATCATTATAGTGGTCGCCTGGGTAGTCGAGTAGTATCCTTTTGTCAGAAGTCGAGACGTCAGGTTCATTGCAGGATCTGACAGGTTCATTACAGGCTCTGACAGGTTCATTGCAGGCTCTGACAGGTTCACTTCCGAGAATATGAAGCGTCCCTCGTACACTTCAATACTGCATGAAAAGAGGATGAGTTGTACGCCATAAAAGCGATGAAGCACCTTGTTTACGCTGAAGCAGCCTGGACATACTGCCCTACGCAGACGGTCTTTGAGCCTGTATTTCATGCTGCGCTTGGCGGAGAAGCTCTGTTTGCACGTTGAAGGCTCTGAATTCCTCTGTTTATGCTGCTTTGCATCAATATGCTGCGTAGAGCTTCCAGCATTTTTTTTATGCTTCTACAAAGACTTTGGAGGATATGCTTTGAGCTTGTACACTTGACTTTGGTGGATCTTGGAAGGATCACTTGCATTTAGTAGAGTTCTCCTATAACAATAACTTCTAAGCGAGCATTCAGATGGCACTCTTCGAGGCTTTGTATGGTAGGATATACAGATCACCGTTAGCTTGGGATGACATTGACGAGAGACAGATGCTTGGTCCAGAGATGATTGCTCAGTCGGTTGGAGTGATCATACAAATCAGAAAGCATCTCAGAGTGGCTCAGGATCGCCATCGTCATTGGGCAGATCAGAACCGTCATTATCTTGAGTTCTCTGTCAACGACCATGAATTTTTGAGGATTTTGCCTACCCGTGGAGTTATCATATTTGGAGTACTAGGAAAGCTTAGTCCCAGATATAGGCCCGTTCGATATTCTCGAGAGAGTTGGAGACATATCTTATCGTTTAGCTCTTCCACCATCGCTTCATGAGGTACATAACATATTTTATGTATCTCAGTTGTGCCGATATATTCCAAACCCGAGACATATCCTGGATCATTCTGAGTTGGTCGTTGGTATCGACCTATCGTATGAGGAGAGACCTGTGTCCATTTTGGACCAGAGGGAGAAGGTTCTCAAGAATCGGACTATCAGATTAGTTTGTGTTGGTTGGGAGCATCACTCACTGGGCGATTCGACATGGGAGCGCGAGGGCGATATATGTACTCGTTATCCATTTTTCTTCAACTTGGGAGGTATAGTTATTCGTATACCCGGGTCCTATCTTAGTTTCTGCCTGTGATTGATTGTTAGCTTATCTGTTATGTTTGTTATTGTTTATTTTATAATTTTTTGTTATTGCCTAGAAATTTTATGCACACATGAGTTTTTTGCTTGTTTTCAGTTTCATGCTTGCTTTCTTGGATTTTCTTGTTAGTTGATTTTGGATCTTTATGGAAATTTCGAGGACAAAATTTTCTAAGGACGAGAGAGTTATGAGACTCATCTCACAGTATTCGTATTTTATGTAGATACATATTTTTGTGTTAGTTATTACACATTTTATTAGATCTCGAGGAAGCTCAGAAATTCTCAAAATTGAAACTTTACTATCTGACTGGTATACCGACGGTATACTGCCCGACAGATATTTGTTTTGCTTTTCGAGATATTTTTAAGATATTTTCGAGATAGTACTTGAGATATTATATTTCTTTCTTTCTCTTTCTCTCTCGTCTCTTCTTCATTTTATCTCGAGCTTGGAGCGTGATCTTGAGACCTAGAGTGTGGTTTCTGAACCCCTTCGTGGTGGTGGACTAGAAGGTTTAGGCCGGGAGCTCGCTTTTGGCAATTATACCTTGCCAATTTTGTGAGCTTTTTTTACTTTCTGTTATTTTACGTTCCTTGTGAAGGAACATGAGGCAACTCTAGAGGGGGTGAATAGAGTGCAGCAAAATAATCTACCAAATTTTAGATTATCAGAATGAAGGCAGTAGCTAACTAATAGTGCATATAAAGACAGTAAAGTAAAGCAGTAAAGTAGAAGGCAAACAAAAACACCAAGATGTATACTGGTTTCCCTCTGAGAGGACTAGTCCAGTCCCGAGAACTCAAGATCGGAGTTTCTCCACTATAATCACCAATAGTGAATCACAAGCTTTGATCTGAAGGCTTGCTACTTCTTTACACCATGAGTTTTGATCCGAAGTCTCACAACTTCACAGCTTGAGAGAGAGAGAGAGAGAGAGAGAGAGAGAGAGAGAGAGAGAGTAACTGATCGAACAAAGCTCTTTACAACTCAGAAGACTTCTAGACCGAGACCGCACTTAGCACTAGGAATGTCATGCCCCAGTCCCAAAATATCGAGGGACTGGACGCGTGATAATGGCCAGCTAAACATTCAAGCAGACACATATCCGACTCGAATACGTATAAGCTGTCTAATGTGAACTAAGTCCAAGAATCTACGAATATACATATAAATGTTAGGTATCTAGATCTCATCCATAAGAACAATATATGAACTAAATAGCAAAATTGGAATAAATGCTGAAAGTAAAGATACTGTCGAATATCCAGCAAGAAGTAATACTAAGTCGGGTGGAGACAAATCCACTACCGATAAATAGAAAAATAGAGACAAGAAAACATAACTAAAACATGCTTGAAAGTAACTAAGTATAAGCAGGGCCATCAACTGCTATCGTACCCTCGTCTGGTGTCGATCCGTACAGCTGCGGGTACTCCTCGTCTGCTAAATCTGGAGAACAAAACCAGGTCCTCAGCGGAACGTAACAAGATACAAAAGAATACGAGCCAAAAGTACAGTAAATGAACATGCAAGATAGACAAGAAAATAATCACAAGAGAAGCAACTAAGACACAATAAATTTCCATATCTAAGACGGTGGCATGCCAATGATGCTATCAACCATGACTACAAGCGATCGGGATAACCGCAACTCAATGGGAGATCACGGTCCTATAGAAATTAGGCCAATGGGGACTCCCAATCTATAGTATAGCTCTTTCGCAGCCCAATGGGAGGTCACGAATGAGGTACTCAAATGAATAAGTCTCTATCGCAGCACAATGGGAACTCACAATCGAGAATGCTTAAGTATAGTCAATGCCTAATAACGATCATCTAGGAACGTAAAGAAACCAATCGAGTCAACTCAAGGAACGTAGAGTAAACATATACCATCCCAGTATGTCTATGGAACAAATAGTAATCCACGGAAAAGAGCAACTAATGTACATGCACGTAAAACCAGAAAATAAGACTAGAGCAGCAGGAATAAATCAGAACGCATCAAGAACTATATACGACAAGAAAATAAAAACTGAAAAGAAAAGCATGCAAATAAAGTTCAATAGTTGGCAAGGTATCTTGCACGACAATGTATAAATAAGTCAAGAAAATAAGTAGCAAAACTGCAGGATTTGGCAAGGTATTCTTGCCTGGGGTTCTGGCTCCAACTATAGCCCTGTGTCAGTGGATCCTGCAGGTACTCCTCCAAAAGCTGTAATAAACATCACCAATAGTCTCAGAAAATATCAAATAGCTAGAAACGCCTGTCCTTGAGTCCAATTTGGACACAAGGGCAAAAATGACATTTCTGGGTCGAAGCGGGGTCCACATGTGGGCTACTTTGCACCAAAAAGCGTGTCAGGGTCAAAAGTCTCCAAATTCGTCAAACTTGGTGTCAACAAGTCAGGAACGATGATACGAACCCAACGGAACTTCCAAAATTGGATTCCGATGAGCCGATCACAAAATCGCCCATCAAGTGGAGCCTGTGGGGCCCATGATACGCGATTTCGTCAACGTTCTGAGAATCGAACCAAACTTGGGTCACAGGACCAGCGTATTGCTACGAGTCCGATGGAGTAAGTTTCGTTTTGATCCGACGTGTGTACACAAAGTTACAACGTGTTCCAGAATAGGTGGATACGGGGTATTGTTGGTGGATACGCGTTGATTTCGGTGTGCACGCACATCCAAATCAACTTCTGTAAAATCTCGCACGTCCGTATCAACGACGCGCACATTTTGGTAAAGACCGTGTGCGACCAAGTCGTCCCGTTTGGCGGGGCGCACTCAGTTCTGGGGTAAAATAGGGCATTGTTTTTCCTGGTTTTGGATCACGGTTTACGATCATCACAGGACGCGACGTACCGAACAGTTTGCACGGGCATCGAGGGGGTCATACAGTCTACGCGACCTAACTGACGGAATCGAAAACGAAATTACGGGAAGAGAGGAAACGCTACCTGAACAGGGCTCCGTGAAGACTGATTTCCTGGGTCCGAGTGTCTCCTTCGTGTCCTGGATGTGTCCGAGTCTCTGTGTCCACGGTACTCGGGTTTGATGTGCTCGTGTCCGCTGTGTCCTGCGCTGCCGTGTCCAGGCTAGGGTTTGCCATGTCTGGGACTAGGTCAGCGGGTCGGGGAGCTGCTGTGTTGGGTCGCAGGCGGGTGAAGCTCGGAATCGGTTGAGGTGGTAGTGGTGAAGTCTGATAGTGGAGGTCGCATGGGGGAAAGTGGCACAACCGCCAGAGTGGGGAGTTAGGCATCGGGGTTCTAGGTGAGGCAGCTTGGGTTGGTTCGTGTAGAGGAGGAGGAGGAAGGGGGTCGACGGCTGGGGTGGAGCCGGAGAGGAGGATGATGTAGGGTGGAGTCGGGCGGAGATGGGATGCTGCTGGTTGGGGAGAGGGCTGAGAGCGGAGGGTGGTGGTGCTCCGTGGTGGCTGGAGGAGATCGACAGGGGAAAGGGCGGTGGCAGCGAGGCTAGGGCGGAGGCGAGGGGATGTTCGTTGGGAACGGTAGGGAGGTGGAGAGGAGAAGAAAGGGAGGAGGGAGGAGGCGCTGCTCGGGGACGATGGCGGAGGAAGGAGGAGGGAGTTGATCGGAGACGGGTTTGCGGGGGTGACGAGGGGTGGCCGATGGTCGGGCTGCTACGGGGGTGTCCGGGCGGAGGAGGAGAGAGTGATGGCGAGGGATTCCGGCGGCGGAGCGACGAGGAGGAAAAGTGGGGAATTAGGGTTCCGGTAGGCGGCGTCGGGGTTAAATAACCTATCAGAACAGTGAATCCGATTTGGATTCAGTTTGGGTTTCGGGTCCGGGTCGGGTTTGACTCGAATCCGACCCGACCCGACCCGTTAAGCTGGGTGGGTTCGGTTCAGGGTAGCGGTTCGGTTTGAGTTGGGTTGGTTTGGTTTAATTTTAATTAAACCCGGTTTATTTTAGGGGTTTAATTCGGGTTTATTTATATTGGTTTTTAGGGCTTTAAACGGGTTTCTGGAGTCCAATAAATCCGCAGAAAATTACCCTATGTCCGGTTTTCTATTTTACACCATAAAAATATTATTTCCATAATATTTTAATATTAATTAATAAGTAATTAAAAATTATTTAATTATCAAAAGCCTAGGTTTTAATCACAGAAAAATTCCCAGAAAATTCCAAAAAAATTGTAAAAATTTAAATTAGAAATTCATGAAAATCAGGGGGCTTACAAGGAAGGCTAGAGAGTTCCTCTTTAAATGGGAAGGTTAAGACTTACATGTTTGCTCACAATAGGATAGAAGACTTAAGAATAGTTGAGTTGGTTGAGTGAGTAAGAATGAGAATTCTAATCCTATTTATAGGTTGTAGACAAATAGATTTCGGTCAAAATTCGGTCAGGATTTAATTAAAATTTCCAACCGTTGGGCCAAAAAATCAGGAGCTATTGAACTGGTTGTTTTCATACCAAAAGGGTAACTGAGTTCGGTCCGAGTTTGGCACGAGTTTGATCTCCTAGTATGGTAGACTTTATAAATAAATGTGGCCTAATTTGGTGGATATGTTCTTTGGTTTATTTGAGTGGACTAGGTATCTGGTTTATAAGTTCTTGGTTTTGCCAGTGTGCCTCAGCATACATCAGTCCTAGACTCAAATAAATAAAGATTATATTTGAATAGACGCAATACTGATGACATGCAGTAGCAGTGTTGAGGCTTCAGATGTGATATATCAATGTATGGTTTAGTTAACTATCAAAATCAAGTTGACTGAGACCGGATGGGCCAACAATCTCCCCCATTTTGATATTGACAAACTATGAATGATACTGCAAGTCTTTGATATGCAAAGCTCCCCCGTAACTGTGGAGTAGTTGATATGATGAAGACAACGTCTATCAAGTATCGTCTTGTATGCTAGTATCATGTATTCTTTCTTCCCTGTTGTCATTTGATCGAAATGACATGCTCCCCTAAAATCGGTGAGATGACAAAAAAAATAAGAGAGTAAATAGTATACAGGATAATATAAATAGTGACAAAAGAAAAAAATTTGCATTTAAAATTTTATTCATTTGAAAGAAAACATACAAAAGTGGATGTGTAATGGAAGCATTATAGTGGAGCAACTCAAAGTAAACTGTTTAACATTCAAATTAATTGAGTAACTAATTAATATTTTCTTTATTTTTATCATCGGGTTCAAGTATTCTGTTTGGATCAAAGAAGGCATCAGTTGGATCCAAATATCGCTGAACATATGGGTGATCAATACAAAATTCTTGATTTAGATTTCGGAGAATCAAAAAAGGTCCGGCTGGGTGCTTCGATAGGGTGTACTGAATTTCTATCAAAGTGTTGCCAAGAGCCTGAGTCTGAAGAGTTTGGCGATGATCAGTAGCACGATTGCGTATATCTTCTTGGTGGAAGCGATCACGCAAAAGAGTGAAAATAGACTCTAAGGTTTGTGGTTGGTCATCAGCAAGAGGGACGGAATCAACATGATGAGTGTTGTAGTTTGATGATGAGTTATAAGGTAAAAGCATAGTTGGCTCAATTCTCTGAATTCGATTTAGGTATAAAGGTTCCTCAAGATTTAACAAGTATCTAAAGGAATATCGAAATAGCTGAAAATGGTTAGCAAGTACATGGCGTATAGTAGTCGACGCCCTTTCTTGCGACATTGAACAATTTGAGATAAGATAGTCTGTGGAACATTAAAGTTAATGCCAAAATGCAAGTAATATAAAGCTGATATTTCTAGATAAGAGACCTCATCAAAGTAAGTCTTCTTAGGTAGAAAAGTTAAAAAAATAATACGATATATTTCAAAGAAGTGACCATTCAAATATCTTTCATTAAATTTACTAGGTGGACATTCAAGAGGGTGACAAAGGATATTCTTGAAATACTCTAGGGTTAAGTCATGACCGAATTGAACTTGCGTGATGTTGACTAAGGGTTGTCCATCAGCGGGAATATGTAGGATTTTGCCCACGTCATTTGCATCGAATTCGATTGGAATGCCATGTACTCTAGATGAAATAGTATCATGTTCATAGGTTAAGCTACAATAGAACATTTGAATTAAATTTGTGTAAATGTTGGTACGGGTTGGAACAAATTCTTCAAGTTGAAGTTTCTGGAAAGTAGGTAGATAGTCTTTGTATTGAGAAGTACAATCAATAGGATGGCCAAAACAGATGTGTCTTTTGGAGAAATTATTAAATCAATCATTTGAATTTTCAAGGCTTCAAAAAGTGAAATCATCGAATTCACCTATGTTTGGCATAATGGGACAGAAAAGATAGTCGGAAAAGAATCTTATTTCCTTTTAGCGGCCATTGGGAGAGGATGTAGGAGGAAAAACTAAGGTTATTTGTGGAGGAGGAATGATTTTCTTTGGTCTAAATCAATAAGCAACCAACTGATCAATATATAGAGTAGCAAAAATCCAAATTAGGAAGAGAATTAAATGATCTAGCATATTCTGGAATTAAACTAACCGAGTTCGGTCCGAGCTCGGCCTGAGTTTGGTCCGAATTCTGTTGGAATTTATTTCCAAAATCTTAATATAACTTTAATCGATATTATGCCTTTCTTGACTTGATATAAATACAAAATAATAACTGCTGAACTTGAATCATACATTTTTAAGAGTTTAAATCATCTGGGAGTAGGTCTATAGTCCGGATCCTAGCTAGCGGTAGTCAAAATATACTTAAATACCGTGTCGCTTAAGGTTATTTACACCTTAAGGTTATTTACACCTTGTTGACAGAAGGGCCCTTTCGGCTTGAATCCAAAATTTTCAAAACTTTTGAAAAGTGTGACAAATTTTTTGTAAAGCAACTTATGATTCTTATATTTTATCAGAATCTAAAAGACCTAATTCTCGACGGATTAAGTTAAATCAATCTTCAGCTAAAGGTTTAGTAAGGATGTCTGCCAGTTGATATTCCGTGTCCACATACTCTAAACAACTATCTTCGTATGATTGATGATCCCTTAAAAAATGATGGCGGATTTCTATGTGCTTAGTGCATGAATAACATACTGAATTTTTGGTGAGATTAATGGTGCTAGTGTTGTCACAGAAAATAGGAATGTTCTTATAGGGTAGATTGAAGTCTTCTAGGATTTGCTTCATCCACAAAATTTGAGCACAGCAACGTCCTACGACAATATACTCTACCTTATTTGTTGATAATGCAACAAAATTTTATTTCTTGCTAAACCAGAAGACTTGAGACTTTTCGAAGAAATAACACGTGCCGCTGGTGCTTTTTCGATTAACTTTGCATCCAGCAAAATAAGCATCCGAGTAATCTGCAAGGTCAATGGACGTGATTTTGGGATACCATAAGCTTGCCGAAAAAGCCCCTTTAAGGTATCTACGGATACGCTTAACTTCGCACAAATATGATTCCTTAGGATTAGCTTGATATCTAGCACAATGACATACAACAAACATAATGTTTGGGCGACTAGCAGTTAGATATAACAAACTACCAATCATACCTCGATACTTACGTATGTCTGTTGGTTTACTACTTTCATCAAGGTCAAGCTTAGTGGATGTTGCCATTGGAGTCCCGATAGGCTTTGCATTGTCCATGTCAAACTTTTTGATCAAATCCTTCGTGTACTTAGCCTGATGGATAAAAGTTCCATGTGAATCTTTCTTGATTTGCAATCCTAAAAAGAAAGTCAGTTCTCCCATCATGCTCATCTCAAATTCACTCTACATATACTTAGAAAACTTGTTATATAGCATCTCATTAGTAGATCCAAATATGATATCATCAACATATATTTGCACTAAAAACAAAGAATCAGTAGAAGAATTTATAAAAAGGTAGTATCAATTTTTCTTTTTGAAAAGCCGTTTCCAAGTAGAATGAAGCTAAGACGTTCATACCAAGCACGGGGGGCTTGTTTGAGTCCGTATAGAGCCTTTCGTAACTTGAATACGTGGTCAGGGTGTTTAAAATCTTCAAAACCAGGGGGTTGTTTAACGAAAATATTTTTTTTAATAACACTATTTAGAAAAGTACTTTTAACATCCATTTGAAAAGTTTGAAGTTATAAAAATTAGCTAAAGTAGCAAAACATCTAGATAGATTTAAGTCTAGCAACAGGAGCATAAGTCTTATCGTAGTCGATAACTTTCTCTTGGTTGTATCCTTGAGCTACGAGACGTGCTTTGTTACGTATAATTGAACCACCCTTATTTGATTTATTTTGAAAAACCCATTTAGTACCAATGATCGGATAATTATTAGGTTTAGGAACAAGTTCCCAAACTTGATTACGTTCAAATTGGTTGAGTTCCTCTTGCATAGCAGAAATCCAAAATTTATCAGCAAAAGCTTCATCAGCATTTTTAGGTTCTACTTAAGAAATAAAAGCAACATTTGAAATGATATCTCTATTTGAGGAACATGTACTTATACCTTTCGATACATCACATATTACCAAGTCCTTAGGATGATCTGTGAAGAACTTTAGTCTCCTTGGCAGACTTTTCAGATGACTTGTACTATTTGTATATTCTGATGTCTTGTTGGTTATGGGTTGACTACCTTCATCATTGCTTTCGTTTAGTGCTTGAGTGTTGTGTTCATCAAATGTAACATTGATTGATTCTTTAACAGTCAATGAGGTTTTGTTGAATACTCTAAATCCTTTACTTTTGGCTGCATAACATAAAAAAAATACCTTCATTGGCCTTGGAGTCAAAGTTTCCTAGATTATCTTTAGTATTAAGAATAAAATTTTTGTAGCCAAAAACTTTAAAATAACTAATTGTGGAGATTTTACCAAACCAAAGTTCATAGGGGATTTTCTTCGATATAGATCGAATAAGCACCATATTCAAAACATGGCATGAAGTACTTACAACTTCAGCCCAAAAGTATTTCGAAAGGTTATACTGATTTAATATAACTCTTGCCATTTCGCTAAGAGTTCTATTCTTTCGCTCAATAACATATTTTTTTGTGGAGTTCTAGGACAAGAAAATTCATGAGAAAAACTATTTTTATTACAAAATATTTTGAAATCACTATTTTCGAATTTGCCTCCATGATCACTTTGGATACTAGTAATCATGAAACCTTTTTCATTTTGGACATTTTTGCAAAAAGTGATAAATTCATAAATTGCTTCATTTTTATGCAAGAAAATAAACCCATGTGTATCTAGAAAAATTATCAACAATAACATAAGCATAAAGCTTACCGCCAAGACTGGCGACTCTACTGGGTCCAAACAACTCCATATGCAAGAGTTGTAGAGGTCTAGAGGTACTTACAGAGTTGATTGATTTAAAAAAGATTTAGTAGCTTTATTCTTTTCACAGTCAGTACATACCATATCTTTCTTGAAAGTAATCTCTGGTAAGCCTCTTACGAGTTTCTTTGAAGATAGTCTTGCAATAGTGTCCATGTTTGCGTGTCCTAGACACATATGCCATAGCCATCTGTCATCTTTGTTGGCGTATAGACATTTGCATCTATTGTCAGTATCTTTTGTAAGATAGAATATATATATATATATTATCTTCCCTGATCCCTTCAAAGATAACCTTACCAGTAGATCTTTCATAAATAGAACATTTATTTTTAATGAAGTTAATACCATAACCATGGTCATCTAGATGACTGATGCTGAGTCAGTTGTGTTTTAATTCTGTTACTAGACAAACATCTTTTACGACAGGATAGGAAGGAACACCTATATTAAAGTTACCAATAATGTATCCTCTGAGGTTATTGTCGAAGGAGACATAACCTTCTTTCTTCATCGATAGCGTTGCAAATAGGTTAGCATCACCAGTCATATATAGTAAGCAACCACTATCCAGAATCCACTTGATTCTAGCATGGGAGTATTGGTCCACCTACAAAATAATTTGTAGATGTAACCCTTGGTACCCATTTCCTTGAGGGTCCTGCTGTGTTAGTTTTTGGTATCATGCATAAATATTTATATCTACTAATTTTCTTGTTTTACAAAATCTAGATATATATCCTTTCTTACCACTGTAGTGATATATAACTGTGTGATTAATACTTGGTGCAACATGATAGATATGATTGTGTGAAGCAGTTCCTTGTGGTATATGTGGATATAATGCATGATTGTATTTTGAATTTCTTTGTAGTCTTCATGGATATCTATAATATAATGCATGATTGTGTTTGATATTTCTTTATGCATGCCGATTGCATGAACTATTATGCATGTAGGTAGGATCATAGCCGTGAGTGTTCTTTTGTCTTGCTACGTGTCTCGTATTAGGTTGGGTGGAGGTTTGTTCGACATATTTACCCAATCTAATCTCTAACTTTTTAGAGGTAGCATATACTTCATCATATTTAGTAGTAAGAGCATCTATTCTATGTGCAGCAATGTAATACTTCTTCTTTTCAGATTTGAGTTCTTCCTTAAGTTTAGCGTTCTCTTGAGAGCCCTTGTCAAGACTGGCAAGTTCTTTGTGGAGGTTAAGCTTAAGTCTAGAATTTTTGACTGAATTATTTGGGGTATCCTTTACTTCATTTAGTAGAGATGTTAGTCTCTCTATTTTAGTTTAATATTCTTGAACATCTTTCTTAGCATGTTTGTACTTATTTCTAAGTTTCCTAAAATTATCAAGAAAATCACTAAAAGTATTACCTAGTTCATCAAAAGTAAGATCATCATAAGAGTCATTATCAGTTACCTGATCAGCTAATGCTATAAAGCATAGGTTTGCTGCTTCTTGAGGATTCTCTTCTTCGGATTCACTAGCTTCACTTTCGTACAAAATACTAGTGTTTATATATTTCCGTGATGATATTCTTCTGGATGAGTATTGTGGCAATTTTCTTTTCTTAGGGTTGGACAATCTATCTTTATATGCCCTGTCTTCTTACAGTTGTAGTATATAGGCTTTTCATCACTGTTGCCAGTTGGCTGCTTCTTCTTTGATTTCTTAATCTTTAGAAATTTCTTGAAGTTTTTTGTAGTATGGGCAACTTCCTTATCTTGAAACTCATTATCGTTGGATTTATAGTTGGTGACCTTTTTGTGATACGCCTTAAAAGAAATCGTCTTCTCCTTGGGAGTGGGTTATTCAAATTCATTGAGATCCAGCTCGTGAGTCATCAGCTTGCCCATGAGCGTCTCGAGGGTCATCGTGGTAAGATTATTCCCTTCTATGATTGTGGTGGCCTTGGGATTCCAGTTCTTGGTGAGTCCCTTGAGTACCTTAGAAATCTTCTCGTGATTATTGTACTCCTTGCCGAGTGATAATAGATGGTTGACGATATCAAGGAATCTCGTGAACAGTTGAGTGATCGTCTCATTTTGCTTAATCTTGAACTCTTTATACTCTTGTGTTAGGCGACTTATTTTTAATTCCTTCACTTGGGAGGTTCCTTCATGAGTGACCTCAAGAAGTTTCCATACTTCGTGCGAAGTTACTCAAGTGGAGACCATGTTAAATTCAGTTCTGTCTATAGCACAAAATAAAGCGTTAATAGCTTTAGCATCAAGACTAGCTTATTTTTTTCGGTGTATGTATACTTATCATTAGGCTTCTCTACAAGGTTACCATCTATGACTATTTTAGGTGGCTTCTTGTATCCTTCTACTACTACAGCCCAAATGTCAAAATTAAGTGACTTTAGGTAGTAGCTCATACGTATCTTCCAGTATGTGTAGTTAGTACCGTCAAATAGGGGTAGCTTATTTGTGGACTGGCCTTCACCATTGTTGGTGTGGATAGATCTAACAGTTATCATAAGTCTCTTAGGATGTTAACCCAAATATCAAGAGAACTAGCTTTGATACCAATTGAAGGAGCGTGAGGCAACTCTAGAGGGGGTGAATAGAGTGCAACAGAATAATCTACCCAAGTTTAGATTATCAGAATGAAGGTAGTTGCTAACTAACCATGTCTATAAAGACAGTAAAATAAAGCTATAAAGTAGAGAGAGAAAGCAAACGCAACCACCAAGATGTATATTGGTTTCCCTCTGAGAGGACTAGTCCAGTTTTGAGAACTCAAGCTCGGAGTTTCTCCACTATAATCACCAATTGCCAATCACAAGCTTTGATCCAAAGGCTTATTACTTCTTTACACCATGAGTTATGATCCAAAGTCTCACAACTTCATAGCTTGAGAGAGAGTGAGAGAGAGTGTATAAGCATGAAATAAGCTGGGGAATTATACGCGTAAACCCTCCCAACATACGTGAAGCATGCGTAAAACAGCGCTTCAGCGCTGTGTGGTGTTTGTGGTATTAAACGAAAGAATGAAAAATGTATTCAGGATGGGGTTTATACGAAACCCGCCTTCTTTGGTTTACAAACAAACTTGTACAATTTGATCCTATACGAGGATATGGGAGTACAATTTATTTAATCTGGATAAATATTGCTATAGGTGTCTGATCTGCAGTCGATCACTTTAGCCCTTGGACCACACGATGTTGAAGAAGTGCCGTAGAAGACAGGAAGCAGCTTCGAGGGTTGCAAAAGAGGGTGGATGCACGATGCCAAAGTCGTCGATCCCTGCTCTCTGCCTGAGCTCCGGATTCTCTCTCTCTCTCTCTCTCTTGACCTCTGGTTCGATCTTTCTTGGAAGTTCGACCTTGGATCTGATATTGGTTTCTTGACCGATTTTCTGACCTTTTCAATTCGTCGACCTTTCTCCCTGGATCTGATATTGGTTTCTTGACCAATTTTTCGACCTTTTCCCTCATTGATAGAGGTCTCTATTTATAGAGTTTTAGTGAAAGTGACCACTCTGTCGGTGTAGAAACCGAGGAGTGGAAAGTACAGCACCCTTTTACACAACGGTTAAAGTAACCAATGCCTGCGAATAGATGATCCTTTGAATGAGCGTGTGACGCGGGTCCAACTAAGAGACAAAATACGTATAATCGCTACGAAGATCACGACGTAGAAGCCACGTAGGTAGGTATCCATTGTGTAGAAGAGGTTGGCATAGAAGCCAAATGTCTGTCACCATGGCATAGAAGCCAAATAGTTATCAAACCGGCATAGAAGCCGAATAGGCATAGGAGTCGATTAGGCGTAGAAGCCGAGTGGTCATAGAGGCCGAGTAGGCGTGGAAGCCGAATGGTCATAGAGGCCGAGCAGGCGTAGAAGCCGAATTGTCATAAAGGCCGAGCAGACGTAGAAGATGAATGGTCGTAGAGGCCGAGCAGGCGTAGAAGCCGAATGGTCATAGAGGCCGAGCAGGCGTAGGAGCTGGATGGGCGTAGAAGCCGCTGCGTACCGTGCCAGAGTGCTGATGGGGACGTCTTAGCCGAAATTACGGCTTTTGAAGATATAATTAAATCTCTTACATTAAATGCCGAGATTTGCCACCATCCTGCGCATTAAATGTGGAGGCGTGTCTTTGAAGGTCTGCAACCCCTTCTGCGCATCAGTCGCAGAGACATGCCTTGAGAAACTGTCACCGCTCTGTGCATTTAGACGTAGAGACGTGCCTCGACCCTGTACGGGGTACACCTTTTGACGTGGCAGGAGGTTTGTCTACTGCAGAACGTAAACAGTTCGTGTCTGCCTGTATAAAACAAGGCAGCATATCCCTTCGTGCTTGTAAAAGTTGTTTACGCAAAGGGGATCGCAGTATTTGACAGCCTGAGTCGCAGTGCTGTGTCAGCATTATAGCCGTCGTCTGGGTAGTCGAGCCGTATCCCTTTGTCAGAAGTCCAGACGTCAGGTTCATTGCAGGATCTTTATTGCAGGGTCTGACAGGTTCACTTCGGAGAATACGAAGCGTCTCTTGTACACCTCAATGCTGCGTCTGAAAGAGGATGAGTTTTACGCCCTGGAGGCGATGGCGTACCCTGTTTACGCTGAAGTGGCTTGGACGTACTGCCTTACACAGATGGTCCTTTGAGCTTTCATATTTCACGCTGTGTTTTAGCGAAAAGAGCTCTATTGCACGCTTGGTGGCTCTGAAGGCTTCTGCTTACGCTGCTCTGCACCAATATGCCGCGTATAGTCATCCGGCATATTTTTTATGCTTCTACAAGATCCCCTTCAAAGCTTTCAAATTCCTCGGAATTTGGAACGCTTTGAATAAAGCATGAACCGCTCCTCGTGACTCGAAACGTTTCTGAATGGATCGTTAAAACGGTCGATGCTGACTTTATGGCAGATTTATTGGGGGACCAGTTGTCACGCCCCGAGGCGTCCCCCGAGTCGTGACCGCCGTGCGGGCCTGGAGTTGCGCCCGCACAAGGCTTTAATGATTTGCATAGCAAGCACATATTCAGAGTACGCAGATAAATTGAAACACAGATTTGAAACATAGAAAAGTTTTCTTTATTGATAATGAACATCTATTACAAACTCTTGAACGAGTTAGCTAATATGCCGAACGGCTTACAAAGAGATGACTCAAAATGAGATAGCAGTCCTGTACATTACATCCCTTTATAACTTCAAAATGTATAGACCTCCAGGCTGGAGGACGGCTTTGCCACGGAGCTGCATTTGTGTATGAAGAGTTGCAGGCTCCTGACTCCAAAATGCTTCGGGGCGCGGTGAAGATGCGCCAACAGTTGGACTGGATCGAGAAGACGACTTCGGCTCCTCGCTCGGTTCGCCTTAGTGCGGAGAACCTGTTTCAACGAGGGTCAGCATATCGAAACATGCTGGTGAAGGCGAGCTAGCCTGACTATACCAATCAACACGTTGTTTTAATGAAGCATGCATATTTATGGGTTTCTATCTTGCCTTAGTTCATTTACAAGTAAGCAGCATACAGAATTTACTGAAATGAACGTGCCACCGTTAGGTGGATTTTACCTGACCGTCTGAATTACCTGCACAATACTTACCATGCCTTCCCTGCCACGAAGACACAAGTTAGTATGCAACAGGTTTAAATATACACGATGATCACTGGCATGATTGCCATAGTGGACTAGTCCGAGGCAAGGATAGCATGCAACGATAGTACACGAGGCGCTGCAAGCCACCTTGTCCCGTACACGATGACTATTACACGAGTTCCGCCCGGATCGGATCGGTGCCAGTGCCCCAACGACCGTCCGCAGAACTATACCTTGTGCACAAGTTGTCCATGATCGTACACGATTAACACGTTAACAATTCATGCAGTTGAGGCAACACGATTGCAAGAACACGAGTGCAAGTACACGAGTGCACGACAAGTAGTAATGCATGATTTATTTAGCATAGCCTCCCTGAATAATTATGCATATACAAGATGTGTTCTATACTTAGCACGTTTTATAGAACATTTGCACGAACAAGCGTACGATAAGGCAACAGTTCACAGGTTTGATTGACAAGCATAATAACCAAGTATATTTGTCTTTTATCTTGGTTTCTTTTATTATTATTTGGTATCGTTTGATCGGGGCATAGAAGAGTGCAGATTTATTAGCTGTGAAGCTTGGAAGCAGGACTAGCTAATCGGGTTGGTAGCCACTCACTTAGATTTTGGGAAAGAAGAAGGAAAGAGGCGCTTTACGACTCCGCTCGCAAGCCGTCTACTGCTCGTTCACCTGCACACGAACAGCTTGATTAATACTTCTTCCTCTCTTTCCAATCTCGGAATAGAAGTGCAAGTCAATGAACGAAAACAATGAAAACCATCGAAACCGTTCAAGGAAAACAAGCAAATCCCAAAACCAACTCAAAGAACGAAAGCAACAAGCGACATCGAAAACCGAGGCAATAAAAGATAGCAGCGGAGAGGTCCCTCCTGACTCTGCCGCTAAGCCGATCCTTGGGGCGCAGTCCACTGAATATGGGAATCGATTCCGAAGAAACAAATCCATAACGAGGACGAGTTCTTAATTCAATCTATCCCGATCGAACGATACCGTCTTGTGTTTCTTAGCCGCGCTCTCCGCACCGGGAGAACGGGACGCTACACCAGTGTGACCTCTTTCGCCTATAAAAAGGCTGGGGGAGTTAACCTGTTCTCCCACATTCCTATCACCACGCAGAGATGATCGCCGGAGTTCGTCGGGTCGATCTGAGGAAGAAGGAGATCATATTCTTCTAGCGTGTAAGGAGCCGAAAAAGACGGCGTATTCGAGCAAGTATCCACTGCAATGATGGATCATGGAAGGATATCTTAGTCTCCCTTGCTCGGGATAATCAGCAACTTTGTATGGTGGTTCTTTGTGAGAGAAGGGAAGGGTCGTATTGGACCACACAGCTTGCAGGCTGTATATTTCCCCCTGAGACCTCCGCGGACAAGAGCAGACAAACTGTGACTGCTGTCCTCGATCGAGTTGGGTCTTAAAGAAGCCTCAACTGGATCGGTCATGGCGTACGGAGCATGGGATCTGCATCATTTATGCAGGCCCAGTTCTCTATCCTCCTGCCAACGATCTTTTTGTTCATGACTGTGGTGGTCGATGAACTGCCATGGAAGAAGAGGAAGACCTGCACCAATGCGAGAACCCGGTAGAACGGATTTTGAGGGCGATCTTCCGACGACGATGATGAGGAAGCCCTTTGTAGACGGGATTTCCCTCATATGTAGTCATGAAAAATGAAGAAAAAACCCTTTGTAGACAGGATTTCCCTCATATGTAATCATGACTTTAATCTTTAATAAAAATCATCTTTCTTCTCTGCATATGATCGTTTTGCCATACGTTGCTGTGAAGTCTGAATATGTGTAGCTTTGACACGTCTGATTCTTTATGCCGACTCCGTTAAAAGAGTGCTAGGTCCTGTCCTTTTGCGCATAGCGAATAGTCCATAGAACGCTGTTGAGCATTTTGAACATTTAGAACTGTCCTGTTGCTAGGACTGAGGAACCGCGTAGAGCTCTGAACTGTTGTTTTTACTTCTGATGAACAAAATTTTTGTTCAGACTTCGTCTTCAAGAATGATTTCTCAAAAATCCCTTGGAACAGGGTCAAGAAATGGCTGTCAAACTGAGTTGCCATCTTGATAGACGAGATATTCAGACTGGAGTCTGGATGATCCTCCAATTCGACCCGAGAAGAGTTATTTCTCAATGCTTGAACTCTGTATGCTTCGGGTACTTGGGATATGTTGAGGTCAAGAAGGAGTATCTTCTGTGTGAACTCCTGTAATCGACCGCCTTGCTGTTCGAATATGCGAAAAGTCAGAGATCCGTAGTGTAGATGAGCTTAGATCCTGAGTTCGTAGTCTATTGAGCGTAGAAAGCCATCGAGCATGAGATCGTAAATTCAGAGCTGCTGAGCGTAAAGTCGTAGGTTTGTAGCCTCTCGAGCATAAAAGCTACCGAGCACAAAGGCATCCGGGCATAAAACCATAGACTGATAGCTTTTGAGCGTAAAATCGTAGATCTGTTGCTGTCGAGCGTAGAAAGCTCCTTAGCGTAGAACTGTAGATTTGTAGCCTGTGAAAAAGAAATCTTCCGAGCGTAAGGTTGCGGATCTGTTGCCTCCGAGCGTAAACTAAACGCCATCGAGCGCAAGATCATCGATTTGGTATCTGCTGAGCGTAAAGTCATAGGTTTGTAGCCTCTCGAGCATAAAAGCTACTGAGCACAATGGCATCCGGGCATAAAACCATAGACTGATAGCTTGCGAGTGTAAAACCGTAGATCTGTTGCTGTCGAGCGTAGAAAGCTCTTTAGCATAGGAACCGCTGACCTGCTTTTGCACGAAAAACTCTTCGAATTTGCTGATTGTCCGTCTTTCGAGAGTAGTGGGATGACGTAGTACCCAATCATAACCAAATATTTAATTTGTGAGATTTGATTGGGGTTTCGAGGAGCCCATCTGAGGATTCGAGGAGTCGACCCAAACTCTATATATATCCCAAGCTTTTGAGAGAAAAACTTTTTATCCGTCTTCTGCGAAAGAGAGCCTTCGATTGTTTGAGTTTTTCCCCTCGTTCTTTCTTCGAGCAACCCGAGTTTTCAGAAATAGCGCCAAAACAAACTCCCTCCACTAAGGGAAAGAGCACAGGCTCTTCTTCTCATTCTTCTGCCCCGGCGAGAGAGTCTTCGGTCGGGCAAGGTAAACTTCCTTCTGAGCGAAGCATCCTGCCGACGAGTAGCACACCCGGCCTTAGAGGTATAGCCTTTGGGATGACAAAGAACGACGAAAAATACTTTGCACACGTTGAACGTGACCGCGCTAGATCGTCTCCTGTGCTGATAGCCTCTTTGAGGAAGATGACGCACGAAGATGTTTTCATCTTTTACGCCCACATTTCTAATGTGCCAGCGTAAAAAACTCTATGTTTTCGCAGTTTTGAGCGTAAAAGCTCTGACTGCCAAAAACTTGGTGTATACTATAAAATTTTAGTTTTACGCTTTGGATGTGACCTCCGGCGTAATAACTAGAATTTTGGCAGTCTGGCTTAAAGCGCGGACCGTATACCGCCGATTATGCTTCAGGATGTGACTTCCTGCATAAAAATGACCAAATTTTTTACAGTCTTGGCGTAAAGCACAGACTGTTGTTTCTTGGTCTTTGTGTTGCAAGATTTGTAATGACGTGTTTTCCTTGCACTTTCGCAGTTAACTTGCATGAGTCTCCACTGGCCGAGGTGATGGGTTCCGCTGCTGGGATGCTGCACTCAAACTACCTGGAGGATCTGTCGCACGTGACATTTCCTATCTCCGGACCCCAGTATCCTGAAGGGAGGGGGATCTTGATATCGGCTCAGGACGAGCGGACATTGATGAACATGATTAACGGAGAGCCCCTGACGTACATAGACGGGGACCAGTACATCAAGCCGGCCTTTCTCTTTGGGGATATGATAGACAAACAGTCCCAGACGAAGCCCAAGAGAGAACCCTGGGTTTTCCCCGCCGAGAGTATGGTCTTGTATCTACCCACGATGCTGAGAGATTATCCCATCTCGGCTTTCTTCTATGCCACACATCCCAGGCGGATGTCGTGGACGCTGACTTTCGATCTTCACGGCAAGCCGGGGAAGATCTTTCATCTGAAAGGAGCCGACCAGGGGTCGTTTGTCAGCCGCCCTTCTGGCGTCGTGACGTTGTTGAGGGGACTGTGCCCGGGCAGCATTCCGAGTGAAGATAGTTCAGTGATCCAGCCGGTCCAATTGCCGACTTTCTGCAACGACTTCATGGTGCGAGGGGGGGTATACCCCAAGGAGAACCCTCGGTGCAACGGGTGGATCACCCCAGCAAACCTCCGATGGACTTGCCTAGTTGACTGGGCTTTGAAACATTTTTGAAGAGAGCTGGAGGTCATAGGGCTGTATGCTACCGTGAACGCGACGAGTGTTGGGTTGCCTCCCAACCCTAACCTGTTTCTGGCACTGATGGAGCGATATATTTCGCTCACCGGGACCTTCGCCACTCCACTGAGGGAGTTGGGGTTGGCCCTCCACGAAATGGCAGCGATCTCGAGACTGCCGATGGGGGATACCCCGTATGAAGAGTATGTTCCCACCAACCGGGAGTTGGAGGACTCGGACCCTCGGGTTGTAGAGGTGTATCAGGAGCTGATGTGCCACTATTTCGCGTGCACTGCTTTTTATAATAAGCCTTCTGATTTGTCTCACACCACTAAGTGGATGTCCTACCTCTTCTTCCACCGGGCCAGGGCCGTCAAGTCGGAGAAAGTTTCGGGGGGCAAGAATGAGCCCGTGAACTGTTTGGGCATGCTCAGTGCCCAGGTCGTCGAGGATCTTATGGAGGAGGCTAAAGCTCTAGATCAGTTTCTCAATGACGGGGTAGGAAAGTACCCTGAAGGCACTAAGGCCTATAGTTACTTAAGGCGCTGCCGCAGGCCTTTGTCTGAGGAAGCCAAGCTGGCTGGCTTTCTCTCCCTATGGCTGCGTCGAGTAGTGGTGCCCGGCATCCCGTCCGCGGATCGCATTTATCGAAACATCCTGTGGTCCGCCGTTCGTCTGGTGTTCGGGGCAAGACTGGGCTTGCTCCCTGCCATGGTGTGCCGCATGCAGGCTGGCCTGAGAGCCATGACTGATGGACTGCTCGTTGATGAAGCTCGGCATGATAGCTTTCCCCGGGTAGAGTTACCATACCTGTACTTGATGGGATGGTTAATCCTCCACAACCCCAGGGTGATGTCTCCCGGCCCTGGTAGTAGCGCGGGGGGTAGTTTCTTGCTGAACTACAAGGACACCCTCTGGAATGTGAACACAGTCTTAGACTGTCGGCTGGTGCTGAGCCTCGGTCATTGCTGGAAGCTCCTCTGCACTGTCCCCTCTGTGCATCGCAATCAGTCGGGGATTAGGCTTGAGGATTTAGGTGGAGAGAAGACCAATCTTTCTCCGAAAGCTTTTAATTGGCTGGTCTGCATCAGACCCTCCCATTTGCTGTACATAAGCGAAGATCATTGCTTCTTCGAGCCTTACTTGCCCAGTCGGTTCGCTAGGCAGTTTGGGTACGATCAGCTGCACGTGGGCAATGCCGTCACCAGCTTCAGGTCCAGGGGCGGACTCATTGATGGAGCCAGAGGATGGCGGTATTTCATCATGGGCTGCACAGGAGCAATCTTTACCGTGCCGGTCGTCACCCTCACCACGGAGCTGCGGATCCTCCATTCGTACGCTCAGTTTTACGTGGTGATCAACACCTTCCATCACGATTTTGACATGCGTGGAAGCTTTAGGGTGCCTTCTCCCAAGCCTGGGGGAAGAATCGAAGTCCCCTCGGTTTCATCTGACGAGGGTGAGAAGTCCGTCACTCCGGATGAGCCTCTGGTGTCGGTGCCGAGGTGTGAAGTGCCTCTGCCTGCGGGGGATTTGGTGGTCTCTGGGAAGCGAAGGGCTCCTGCTTCGAAGCAGACTTCCCCTCGCAAGAGGAAGAAGAAGACGGTTAATCGCCCTCTCCGAATTCCTGGCATTGAGGCTCCTAGAGAGGAACCTGCTGTCTCTCCTGTTGGGGATGTCTCTTTGACTGGAGGTTCCCCGCCTCTCGGAGAGGGACCCTCAGTTTCGGTTGGCGACGCCGGAGAACTCCTGCTTGAGGCTGCCGTTGTTCCCACTGCCTCCGGTAGTGGAATGAAATCACCTGCGTGGCCGAGGCAAATGGGAGAATCTTTCCCTAGACCGGCAACGGATGAAACTCCTGCCGCGTTCGTGAGCATGACCAGCGAGGTTCCAGCTGACGAACCCCGACCGCGTCTTGGTGAAGGCTTGGTAGAGCTCCTGGCGATATCGGTTGGACCACCTCCTTCTCCAGGTATGATAGTTCGTATTACGTCATTAAGGAGAGATATAACTACATCGGCTGCAGACGTGGCATATATACCGTTGGCTACGGATAAAGGTCATTTTTATGTCTCCTCTTAGAAAGATTACTATCATATTGATATCAACTTTCTTGTCCTCTTCTCAGGGGATGGCGTCCACGGGAAGTATAGCGCTGAAGCGCCTTCTGGCTCTGCTCGGGCTCCTGACGATGATACGGAGGCGTTCGACTTCGAGGAGAAAATACCTTCGGGGGCCAGCTCGCCCGGAGTAGTTTTGTCACCTCCAGAGGAGGACGAACCCGTTATCGTGACCTCGTCTCTTGCGAGTATGCCGATGACTTCGACCGTCGTTGTCGCACCTTCTTCGATTATACCACCTGTCGAGGCGGTGGCTGTGGCCACCTCGTCTGCAATCATTCCAGGAGGGGAACTCGCCAATATCGCGGCCACTCCTGGCGTCCAACCAGATCTGGTTGCGCTGACCGAGCTGTATACCAGCCTTTTTTACACCAGTTTGAACACGCTGATATCAATGGTATTGGCGAAGAACCTGGATTTTGATCGTCTGAAGAAGGCTTCCCAATTTTCGATTGGGGCGGTCAGGGAGTTTGGCGATTCTGGGGTAGCTGACGCCCTGGAGGCGATGGTTAATGGGTTGGAGAGATCTATTAACGAATACTTGCAGCTGACTCGGGGCAGTTTTGAAGCTGAGGTCCAGGCCAGATACGACTCCATGACTGCACGGCTTACCAAACAGCTGGAGAGCCTAGATAACTCCATCAAAGCACATAAGCTGGAGATGGATAAAAGAAAAGCTGTCGTGGAGGAGGCTCTTGCTCTTCAGACGAAGTGCCAATCCGAGCATGAAGGGAATGCAGCGAGGGCTCGCAAGTTGAAGGAGAAACTCGCTCAGGCAGAGGAGTGGGCTTCTCAGTCGTTGGCAGGTCTAGACGTAGCGACTAGTCGACTGAGCACAGCGCGACGGGACCTGGAGCGTGCAGAAGCTGCCCGAGCTGGCTCTCTTCAGGCAAGGGCCGAACTGTCCTTTACGAACAATCCCGAGGCACGGCTGGAACAGGCCCGCGCTGATGCCTTGGTTTCCAGGGACGAGAGGGTGGCTGCACTGGCGAAGCTGATTTGCAATCTGACCGCTCCCCCATAATGATGTGCCCTTTCTTCTTTTTGCTTCCCTAATGTAATTCTGCTCTTTTCGGGAATAAATAAAGCGAATCTTTTCTGACTTTGTGGACCCATCATTTCGGAATGTAAATAACAGGTTTGGGCGAGAGTGATATCAGAGGTAGTATGAACATGATAGACTCTCGATAAACTTTTAGCAGGACATATCTATTCAGAGGTCACACGGACATGATAGAATATGACCTAACTAGTTTTGTTCTGGAAGTAGTTTGGTCAGACTTTGAGATTCTCGCTATATTCTACTTGAGCAGAGGAGGTTAAGCATAGTACCTCTTCAGGAATTTACCGTTGATAGGAGCCATTAACAGGTCTCCATTAGGCTGGGCTAACCTGTAAGCGCCGTTCGAGAACGTTGTCTCGATCACATAAGGGCCTTCCCACTTGGGCTGAAATTTGCCTTTACTCCTGTGAGTAAGAATCATCGGCCTTCTTACGGCTAAAACTAGCTCGCCGACTTTGAACACTCTTTCCTTTACTTTATGATTGAAAGCTCTGGAAATGCGTGCTTGATAGAGCGCGATGCGCTGTTGAGCTTGGAGGCGTTTCTCGTCTAATCCTTCTAGCTCTTGAAGCCTTAGCAGGTCATTCTTTTCTTTGGTCAGCTCATTAGTCACGGCTATCTTGAGCGACGGGATCTGGATTTCAATGGAAAGAACTGCCTCACTCCCGTAGACCAGTGAAAATGGGGTACAACCTGTCGGTGTCCGTACCAGGTAAACTGCAGGTGTTGTCGATCATGATGTCCGTGATGGGAAGAGGGAACTCATCCATGGGGTAGGCTGCATTCAGATCTCGGTAATCGATGTAGATACGTATTTTCCCATTTTTCTTCATGACTGGGACAATGTTGGCGACCCAGTCGGGATGTTGTTCTTCCCGGATGAAACCGCAGGCTATCAATTTCTTGACTTCAGCTTCGATGGCGTCCATCATGTCTGGGCGGAACCGGCGTTGGTGCTGCTTCATAGGCTTCGAGTCGGTCAGTATATTGAGTTTATGAGTAGCCACCTTCGGGTCAAGGCCCGACATGTCCTCATAATTTCACGCAAAGACGTCGATATATTCTTTTATCAGCCGGATAACTTCTTCCTTTTCAGCTGGGGAAAGATTGTTACTGATGAATATCGGCTTTGGCGAAAGTTCACCCCCAACATCAACCTGGATAACTTCGTCTTTGGTGGGAGGTGCTCTTTGCTCGAAGCAGAATTCCCACTGCGTATCCATTTGTTGGGCCCAAGAGTCATTCTCAAACGGCTCAGGATCCTGTTTATCTGCTTCAAAGGGATCTGCCACTACCATATTCACTGATAGTGTTTGTTCGAGATCATCAGGTGAGTCGGAGGGCAACGAGCCATTCTGGGAGGAGGAAAAGATATCCTCGTCTGACTTAGAAGTCATAAAGGAGGTGGCATACCCTAACCCGAAACGGGTTTGCTGATAGCGGGGGTCGCTGCGCAGCGGCGTTCGTCTGCCTCTTCCGTAGTTGAGGCCTGGCTTCCGCTCCAAGTCATAGCCCATGTTTTGCATGATCCTCAACGCTTGCGGGCTGTATCGGTGAACCTGCATTTTTCCAGTATCGTCATCGAAAGGATCTTCCTGGATAGCCGGTTGATTGCGCATGCGGCCGAAGACTATTGAACGCTGGCTGCTGCCGGTAGGCGGGACAATGAAGATAGAATCCTCCTGTGGTCCATATGTCGTGACAACGTTGGATGATGATGCTACTTCCCAGACATACGGACGGTAGGAGTTCATAACTTCCAAGAATTTTTGTGCTATGGGTTCTACCTCGTCACGGGGAGTGGATTCCTGATTTGGAATTTGAGCATTAACGTATTGGAAAAGAGGATGTTTATTATCATCTGGAACTCCATTCCTGGTCGCATTTACATCGGTCGGCTGCCCGTTGCGCCAAAGGTTGATGACCAAAGGTGGAGGCTTCTGGTTCGGAGTGACCGCTAGAGGATCGCTCCCTTTTCCTGACCTGGATTTGTTCAGGTGAATATCCATAGGCTCCATGGCTTCTGGATGAGTGGTTCGGCCTTTTACTCTGATTGACAGCGGTAGTGCGGCAGAGGGTTCTCCTGGCTCCCGGTGGGATTCCTTCTCTGTCTCGCCCGATACTTCTTCCGTGTGGTCTTGAGAGTACAACACGGCATCGGAATAGTAGGATTCTACTCCTTTAAACGGGTTTAGGTCGGCAACCTCTGTTTGTACCGTTCCTTGGGGGTCTACATATTTAAGACATTGATATAGAGTTGAAGGAACGATGTTGTGGTCGTGGATCCACGGTCTTTCCAGCAAAATATTGTAGGACACCTCTGAATCGATGACGTAACACGTGGCCACCGATCTGAGGTTGCCAATCTGGATCCTTAGGCAAATTTTCCCCAATGGCTTACTTCTTCCGGCGTTGAAACCCACAATTGTAGTGGAGGTGTAAGCCAATTCGCTGGTAGAAATCCTCAATGGTCTGAGCAGACTGTGAGGGATGATGCTGATCGACGATCCCGGATCTATGTGAATCCTCAATGGTCTTCTCAAAACCTTTGTTTGGAATATTTTTCACAGGTTTATCAAAGCGCACTTCTTTTTGCTTTCCCTTGTCCGCCAGAGTCGATTTTGAAGGGCTGGCATCTGGTACGACGGGGCCTGGTCCTGAAGGTTTGGCAGCCGAGGCGTCCGCCGGTGCATCTTCCTGACTTGCTCCGTAGTCGTTGAGGTGGGCCTTCCCCGAACGGGTTGCAAGGAATACCTCGTCTTCGTCTGATGGCGAAGAAGTTGTGACCATATGGCATGGTTTACATTTGGAGCTCTTTCTATATGTAGCCTTGGTAGCTTTAGCCTCCTCCTCGAGCTCTGACACCAAATCTGGGTGAACCCACATAATCTCTCCCTACCGGGTGGTTAGGGGTACCAGGTCATGATTTTGACCCCTAGCTGGAGGGAGATTGATAATGTTCATCGTGGTCCGGGAAATGGGCGTGACGCCGTCCGAGACCTTTTGGGAAGGCAGATCGCCAAACCGCAAAAAGATCATGTTGGCCGTGACCGTCTTCTCGGTGTTGTGCAGAGTGATGGCCTTAGCATCGATTAACTCCTGGATCTTCCTTTTTAGTATGTAACACGCCTTTGTTGGGTGGTGTACGTATCTGTGGAAGATGCAGTATTTGGGGTCGTCAGTACTGCTGACTTCTTGGGGCCGCCTTAGCTCCGGAAGGATGATCTTGCCACTCTTGACGAGACACTCGAATATACTTGGGATATCGTCGTCGTCAAAAGAGTAGACTTCGACGGGCCTGGAAGTCCCGGGTCTCGTCTGCGTGGTCGCCGCAGTCTTTTGTCTGGACGTATTGACCGCCAGAGCTTCTTTTCCCTTGGAGCTGCGAGGATGGTCGCTGCTGGGAGATGACCTCTTGCCTCTATCAGAGGCGGAGATCATAATGCCATTGTCGCGCGCCTTGCGACTGTTGTCTTAAACACAGGGCCAATCATGGAACTGATATGGTCCTGTAAACACCGAGACTACGGGAAGGAGGTTCTTCCTGCAAATGTCTACTAACGTAGAGTCTGGAACTCCTGGAGGCATTTGTAAGGTGGCCTGACGAAAACGTTCGACGAAGGTGCGAACGTCCTCCTTTTCCCTCTGCTTGACTTCGATGAGAGAGGACATAGACAATACCATTCCACCCTCGTAGAATCGCGTGAAGAATAAAGCTTTGAAGTCCTCGAAGGAAGTAATGCAGTTGTCCGCCAAGCTACGGTACCACTGATAGGCTACACCTGAGAGGCAGCCTTTGAACACCCGAGTGAGGAGGGCGTCGTTCCCTTGTAGCAATACCGTCATCATACTAAAATAGTTCATGTACTGACTTAGTGATGTTTTTCCCTCGAACAGAGCCATAGTCTGAGGTTTGTACCTCGGAGGGAAAGGGACTTCTTCCCAGATAGCTGGGTAAGGCTGGTTAATTCCCAGTTTCTTGAGCTGATCTTTGTGCTTCAAGGCATCGAACTGGGATTTCAACTCCCGTACTGCCTGCATCGGATTTTCAGTTGGAAGCGGGACTACGGTGTAGCGCGGAGTTGGTTGCATCGTGACTCCAACGGGAGGTAATATATTCTCCAAGTGAGGAAGCGGAGGAACTGCTGACTCTTGATCTAGAGCAGGCTCTTGGCTCGGGTTGGATGGTGGTAAGTCCACCCCCACACGTATCTGAGTTGGCGGGACCGACGCTTGAGCCATGGCAGCTGCGTGCTGAGTTAGCATCATTTGGTGCATGTTCTCCATCATGGATTGCATTTGTTTCAGAGATGTCTCCAGCACAGTGATGCGTTATTTCGCGTTTTCTGACGGCGAAGCTTCCTCGCGTTCATCTTCAACGGCGTAAACTCCCCTTTCCCTGGGCGTCATCGAAGGATTAGTATAGGTCGCTGCAGAAGTCGACTCTATACTCTCAGCGTCTGATCTGGGAGATTAGCGACCCCCAGCGTCGGAATCAGACGAGTACGAAGCTGGTTGCTGTGACCTTGCACGGGTGTTTTGGAATACCCTAGCTTCAGTGTTCTTGAGGAGGTCTTCGAATCTCCTTCGGCTCGGAGGCCTAGAGGGATGACGTCTTGAGCTCGGCCCTCCTCTAGGTATGTGTGAAGCCATGTTCACGGATGCATGCGGGGGCTCTTCTTCCCGGAAAGACTGAGAGTAGCTCAATCGGTCGAAAACCGACCGTTTTGCTTTAAAACAGCAGCAGTCAATCATAATTTTATGACTATTACAACATCTCTCGCTAGGGGGCGTAATAGACATGTTGGAAGGTCCCCTCTCCTTACACTTCTGGATTAGATATTCGCACAGGTCAGGAGGAGTAGAGGAAGAAGACGACGACTTGTTCCTTCTGTTCCCCTCAGTGGGTATGCAGAGATTGGGCACCATGGTTTTCTCTATGCCACTTATGTACAATAGGTTGGCCATCTGGGTGGCGGATAATCCCCGTAGAGAGTGCCTTCCCGCAACCTGAGCTTGCTTTACGTCGTGGGACTTCGCCTGGCATAATTTGGAGGTTTGCTCAGACTGGTGTAAAGCTGAAGAGGTCCTCAGTCGGCCGTCGGCTTCCCGCGTAATCCGGAGGGTAGGCAGATTGCTTCTTCGCTGGCGTAACGGCCGAGAAGTTGAGTACTCTGCCACTTGCTTCTCCTTGCGGAAATCACAGCGCTCATTTGGTTCCCCGTAGAGGTCAGATGTTGTCTTGCGCATGGAGAGTGATTTGTACTTCCGATTTAGCCCTGAGGCATCATCGAAAGTTTGGTCTGACCGTACGTAGCGGGAGACTGTTTCTACGCATATAGCGCAGTGGATACTTCTGGGTTAGCGCTGAGGCTTTGCCCGAAGTTTCGTCTGTACCGCGCATAGCGGGAGACTGGTTCCTACGCGTAGAGCGCAGTGGATACTTCTGGGTTAGCGCTGAGGCTTTGCCCGAAGTTTCGTCTGTACCGCGCGTAGCGGGAGACTGAATTTTACGTGCAGGGCACGGAGGGAGCAATGCTACAACCTCATTGGTCAGAGAGGTCGGAGAGATCGGAGAGTCCAGAGGAATGGTAGAGGATGTCTTGGGCATCCAGATCTTGCGTAGCTTCCTGTTGTCTTGGACGGAGAGAGGGTGAGAGCTACCCCCGGTTCGAAGCATGTCTTCGTAGGCAGACAGGTCGAATTGGACGACCAGTGTCTTCTTCACGGTTCCTATAGATACCGCATCGTGTTGAGCAATTGCTTCCTCATCAGAAGAGAAAGATGTCCCCAGCAGAGTCGCCATCTTGTTTGTGGTATTAAACGAAAGAATAAAAAATGTATTCAGGATGGAGTTTATACGAAATCCGCCTTCTTTGGTTTACAAACAAACTTGTACAATTTGATCCTATACGAGGATATGGAGTACAATTTATTTAATCTGGGTAAATATTGCTATAGGTGTCTGATCTGCAGTCGATCACTTTAGCCCTTGGACCACACGATGTTGAAGAAGTGCCGTAGAAGACTGGAAGCAGCTTCGAGGGTTGCAAAAGAGGGTGGATGCACGATGCCAAAGTTGTCGATCCCTGCTCTCTGCCTGAGCTCCGGATTCTCTCTCTCTCTCTCTCTCTCTTGACCTCTGGTTCGATCTTTCTTGGAAGTTCGACCTTGGATCTGATATTGGTTTCTTGACCGATTTTCCGACCTTTCCAATTCGTCGACCTTTCTCCCTGGATCTGAGTTGGTTTCTTGACTAATTTTTCGACCTTTTCCCTCATTGATAGAGGTATCTATTTATAGTATTTTAGTGACAGTGACCACTCCGTCGATGTAGAAATCGAGGAGTGGAAAGTACAGCACCCTTTTACATAACGGTTAAAGTAACCAATACCTGCGTATAGATGATCCTTTGAATGAGCGTGTGACGCGGGTCCAACTAAGGGACAAAACGCGTATAATCGCTACGAAGATCAGGGCGTAGAAGCCACGTAGGTAGGTATCCATTGTGTAGAAGAGGTTGGCATAGAAGCCAAATGTCTGTCACCATGGCATAGAAGCCAAATAGTTATCAAACCGGCATAGAAGCCGAATAGGCATAGGAGCCGAATAAGCGTAGAAGCCGAGTGGTCATAGAGGCCGAGTAGGCGTTGACGCCGAATGGTCATAGAGGCCGAGCAGGCGTAGAAGCCGAATGGTCATAAAGGCCGAGCAGGCGTAGAAGCCGAATGGTCGTAGAGGCCGAGCAGGCGTAGAAGCCGAATGGTCGTAGAGGCCGAGCAGGCGTAGAAGCCGAATGGTCATAGAGGCCGAGCAGACGTAAGAGCTGGATGGGCGTAGAAGCCGCTGCGTACCGTGCCAGAGTGCTGATGGGGACGTCTTAGCCGAAATTATGGCTTTTGAAGATATAATCAAATATCTTGCATTAAATGTCGAGATTTGCCACCATCCTGCGCATTAAATATGGAGGCGTGTCTTTGAAGGTCTGCAACCCCTTCTGCGCATCAGTCGCAGAGACGTGCCTTGAGAAACTATCACCGCTCTGTGCATTTAGACGTAGAGACATGCCTCGACCCCGTACGGGGTGCACCTTTTGACGTGGCAGGCGGTTTGTCTACTGTAGAACGTAAACAGTTCGTGTCTGCCTGTGTAAAACAAGGCAGCGTATCCCTTCGTGCTTGTAAAAGTAGTTTACGCACAGGGGATGGCGGTATTTGACAGCCTGGGTCGCAGTGCTGTGTCATCATTATAGCCGTCGTCTGGGTAGTCGAGCCGTATCCCTTTGTCAAAATTCCAGACGCCAGGTTCATTGTAGGGTCTGACAGGTTCACTTCGGAGAATACGAAGCGTCTCTTGTACACCTCAATGCTGCGTCTGAAAGAGGATAAGTTTTACGCCCTGGAGGCGATGGCGCACCCTGTTTACGCTGAAGCGGCTTGGACGTACTGCCTTACGCGGATGGTCCTTTGAGCTTTCATATTTTATGCTGCATTTTAGCGAAAAGAGCTCTGTTGCACGCTTGATGGCTCTGAAGGCTTCTGCTTACGCTGCTCTGCACCAATATGCCGCGTATAGTCATCCGGCGTATTTTTTATGCTTCTACATGTGGCATAAAATATGGCTTCAGAACAGCCCGCGTAAAGCAGCACTTCAAGGTTGGTTTGGCAGAAAGAGGTTACTATACCCTCCGGCATAAAATACGTTTTGCTTTTAATGCAACGTGAACTTGTACGAGAAACTCTTCGTATTCCTTGAATGAATCTGTCAGACAAAACAGTGAACCTGACTCCTGACAAAAGTACTGCACGAAGATCGAGAGGACGACTATGATAATGATTTTGCACAGAGACCCAGGCTATCTTTTAGTGACATATCCTTGATACAAGTCATTTCTTACATATTCAAGGAATACGCTGCCTATACTATATATGCAGAGATAAGTTTTTACGCTCAAGATGAGACAAAATTAGATGCCACGTCAAAAGCTGTTTCTCGTACAGAGCTCGAGGCATATCTCGGCATTTAATGCACGAGATTGAGACATATCTCTGCATTAAATGCACAAGATTTGGTTCTATTCTTTATAATTTTGTCACGACTGGGAGAGCTAAAACTGTGACTAATACACTCACATCACCATCCTTTTTTTTACGCCAACCAGGCTATTTTCAACTATAGGAGTACGCCGTGTGCTATTTCCTCGAAATACGCCAACTTAGGCTATATTTGCAAAGGTACGTGATAAGGCAATTTAGCCCATAATATGCTCAAGACCTCAATCGTGACAGATAATTGGCTATTTTATGCTGGTTGTTTATTATTTATGCATCCTCAAGTCTTATGCAGAGCTTGGCTTTTATGCCAACAAGACAGCTACTTGGCTTTTACGCCAACAAGACAGCTACTTGGCTTTTACGCCAACAAGATAGTTATTTGGCGTTTATGCCAACCATCGTTACGCGAGGGGCAGTTACCTACGTGGCTTGCATGCCGTGATATTTGAGAAGCAGTTATACGCGTTACCTTATAATGGGACATACGTCATACGTGGATTCAGGAGATCATTCAGACGTGGGTAGCAGTTATTATAACCGCCACGTAAAGAGTGCAACTCTCTTCATAGTTGGCCTCTACACCGACAGGACAGTTACTGTGACTGAGCTCTATAAATAGAGACCTCCGGTCACAGGTGAGATGGGACGGGGGACAAAAAAAAAGAGGAGAGCAGAGCATAGACAGAGAGTGTCGATTGACAACTTTGGCAACGGAAATCCAATCCCTCCTGCAATCTTTGAAGCTTCTTCTTCTTCTTCTACAACACTTCTTCATCATCGTGTGGTCCAAGGGACAAAGTGATCGACCGCAGATCAGACTCCTATAGAAATACTTTCCCAGAATCATTTTTTTGTACTTAACATCCTCGTATAGGATTAATTGTACTCTTTTTCTTGTTTGTAAACAAAGAAAGTGTTTCGTATAAACCTAGTTTCATTTTTTTCGTTAATCATCAAACACAAGATGGCGACTCTGCTGGGAAAGACTTTCTCATCTGACGAGAAAGCAATTGCTCAACACGATGCTGTATCCATTGGATTAACAAAGAAGACTTTGGTCATCCAGTTCAACCAATCTGCTCATGAAGACATGCTTCCTGCAGGGGGTAGCTCTCCCTCCTCTTCTGTCCAGAACAACAGGAAGCTGCATAAAGTATGGATGCTTAAGACATCCTCTACCCTTCCTGCAAGCTCTCACTCTCTGATCAACAAAGTTGCGCCTACGCACCCTGTGCGTAAAACTTTGTCTCCCGTCTCTGACATGGCAGACAAAACTTCTGGCAATGCCCCAGTGCCAATCCAGAAGTCTAGAACGCGCTCTACGCGTAAAACTTCGTCTCCCGTTTGTGACGTGGCGGACAAAACTTCTGGCAATGCCCCAGTGCCAATCCAGAAGTCTAGAACGCGCTCTGCGCGTAAAACTTCGTCTCCCGTCTGTGACGTGGCAGACAAAATTTCTGGCAAGGCCTCAGTGCCAATCCAAAAATTTCAAACGCGCCCTGCGCATAAAAATATATCTTCCGTCTATGATGAGGCAGATGGACTATTGGATCACATCAAGAGAAAACGAGTGGCAAATCTCCTAACTTCTTGGCTTGTATGCCCACAAGAGAAGAAAATTCCCACTCTTCAGATTACGCGGACTTTCCCTATTTCACGAGAACCTGTGCAAAACTCCAAATTATGCCAGGAGAGGTCTGTCCACATAAAGAAGACTCGTCTTACAGGAAGATACGCTCTTCAAACAGATAAGGGATCATATGCCACTCACATGGGTGAACTGCTATATTCTTATGGCCGAGAAAGGGTTATGGTTCCTAATCTCCACAGGCCTACTGATGTAAAAGGGTAGAATAAGCCTTCTTCTTCTTCTTCTTCTTCTTCTTCTTCTTCTTCTTCTGATAATCACTCTAATTTGCGTGATTTCTTGATCCAGAAACGCAAAGACATGGGTCAAAACCAGGATTCAGTTCCCCTAACTACCGTGCGTGAGGAGATCATGTGGGAAGTAGTGTCAACACCTAATATCGTCATGATATATGGGCCACATGAAGAATCTGTCTTTATTGTTCTACCGAATCATAATGATCAGCGTCAAATAATCTTTGGTCGAATACAGAATAGACCGATTGTACAAGCAGAATCTCGCGAGTCTGATGTCGGGAAAATACAAATCCACAAATATAGCCCACAAGCTTTAAAGATTATACGAAATATGGGTTATGATTTGAAGTTGAAGCATGGCCTCAATTATGGGAAAGGCAGACGAATACCATTGCATGGTAATCTTGACTGTCAACAAACTCGTTTCGGGTTAGGGTTTACCGCATCTCTTGCAAACTCCAAACCTCTAGAGTCTGATCCTGTAATACCAGAGGCAGGTCCTTCTAAATCAACTTCTGTGGATAAAGGCAAACAAAAAGAAGAAGAACCAGACAACAACATGGCTGGGGGTAGTCTCTCTCGACAAAAAAGAGCAGCATCTAAAGCAGGGGGTAGAATTCCCTCTGAATCTGAAGATGATGCAACTACAACCATCTTCCCCGGGGATCGTACGACTCGGGTATCGGGAGCCCGAAAGCCAAAGGGGACCTTCTCCTTCAATGAAGATGACATCATTGAAATCTTCAATATATTGATGAAGGAAAACAAGCTTCGGCTACCCAACATCAGATACCCTGAAAGGGCTGGCAAGGTCGATGACCCAGATTATTGTCTCTTTCATCGGTACATTCATCATCCCACGAAGGCATGCTATGTGCTAAAAAGAAAAATCTAGGAGTTAATTGACGCCAAAGTCATCACTTTGCGTTTATAACAAGAAGACGGTCTCCCCAGATGAGCAACCTTCAGGACTATCCCTACTCAGCAAATCCCTCCAAAGTGGATTTTTCTGACATGGGTTCACGTCCAAACTATTTTTCCCCAGCTGAATTTGCCATATCCAAGTGACCTCTGAGCAAACCTTCCAGGTTGTTACTAAAAATCAGTTCACGTCCATATTACCTCTGAACTACGTCCCTCCACTTTCTCCGGCAGAGTAAATCTATCACCACAAAAATGGTCATTCCCATTTTACCTCTGCCCTATTTTTTGTTATCCCTACTAAATCATATCTTACCAAGTCCACATTACCTCTGAGTAAGATATTTTCAGAACTTTTCTATGTCCACATTACCTCTGAGTAAAGTTATTCTCTTCGACTTCCTACTATCATGTTCGCATAACCCCTGATAGTACTAGTTATTTCAGCTTATTATCTGTACTTAAGGTATGTCATGGGTAATAAGTCCACAACCCAGATGAACAAATCAACTCTTGGTTCTTCATCCCTAGCAAGTGCCTATGTGCAATATTTTCTCGATCGTCGAAGATCGAGAATCATATTCTATCATGTTGAGATGACCTCTGAATAGATATGTTCAGCAATTTGGCATCCCCAGTGAGTGCCTATGTGCAACATTTTCTCCTTCGTTACAAATTTTTGTAAAGAGCCATCATCTGTATCCAAGAATCCCCGATACGCAATGGATGATGGATCCTCAAAATTCCTCAGCGGAGCAATCATTAGGTCTACTCGCACACTCCCGCAATGACTATTCAAACCAATCTCGTTAGACGCTAGCCATGTTCATATTACCTCTGAGCTATCATCCCATCAATCTCCCCAGCGGAGCGATCCTTTGGTCATCTTCATGTTTGGATAAACCACACTCAACGAATTACTCCTCAATGAGTTTTTCGGACATTAGTTCATGTTCATATTACCTCTGAACTGCTGTCATAATATTTCTCTCAAGTTGAGTTTGTCATGTTCATATTACCTCTGAGCAAACCTCCCGAGTTTTGGCTATCGATTTTTATGTCCATATTACCTCTGATATCGGTTGTCATCTCAACTTAGCACCCGTACTTAACTCTAAGTGCGCCAGTGGTGTTAGGTCCATGAAAACTGCCACGTCCATATTACCTCTGGTAGGGCTCGTCTCAAACTTATTACTTGCACTCTCGTGCACAAGAAGTAATAGGTAAATAAATAAATAATAATAATAATAAAAAAAAGGTGCCCGCAATGGATTGCGAAAATAAATTGTTCATGTTCATATTACCTCTGAACTATCCTCATTTTCCCAGCAGAGAAAAAGTCAGTTCATGTTCATATTACCTCTGGACTATGTCTCTCCACTATCCCCACAGAGTCATATTTTGCCACGTCCATATTACCTCTGGCAGGACTTGTCTTAAACTTATTATTTGCACTCAATGTGCGCAACAAATAATAGGTCCACCAAAGATCCCCCAGTGGGATGTCCTCAACAAATACGATATTTTACTACGTCCATATTTCCTCTGGTACGATGTCCGAAGTTCACACAAGCGATCATAAAGAAATGGAGGCCACTTATATGACTTCAAACGACGCTTACAGATTAGCCAAGCCTAATGAAAATTTGATAAATGGCTACTATCAACGACAAATTCTTGAAGAAGTACTATACTTGATCTCCTTTGCCTAACGGAGTATGATGAAGATCTTATTCTGACGATACCACGCACAAAGGTTAGTTGGATCATATTCTATCAGATTCATATGACCTCTTAATGGATATGCTCAACTAATTTGTAAACATATCATGTTCATATTACCTCTGATAGTGTTTGGTATACAAATTTAGTTGGGTTATATTCTATCATGTTCATATGACCTCTGAATAGATTTACATTCAGCAAAATCTTAACGAAAGTATGTCATGTTCATAATACCTCTGATATCACTTTCATCTTAGCCTATCATATTCTAAAGTGATGGGTCCACAAAGTCAGAAAATATATCTTTATTATCTCTGAGAAATTATAGGAGAAGCAAAAAAGTACATCATTAGGGAGGAGCAGTTAAATCCCTGATCTATTTTGCCAAAGCAGCCATCCTCTCGTTCCTGGAGTTCAAAATGTTAGTGTGAGCCCGTTCTAGCCTTGCCTCATCATTGCTCAAGTGAGATAGTTCGGACAGAGAATCAATAAAACTTGCGTGGATGACACCCACATGTGTCAAGTTCTGTTGAGCTGTATCCACTTGGCCCCTCAGTACATCACGAACTAGCGATGCTTTACGAAGCCTCTCCCTTGTCTGGACAAGTTCAGCTTCCAATTCTTGAACCCTTACTTCGTATCCCTCACACTCGGCGCTGCACTGAGCCAGCTGAGGAATACTTTCTCCCAATACTGCTTGATCTTTTTCCATCTCTTGCTGCTGTTCCTAGATGGACCTGTTTAAAGTTTCTATCCTTTGAGCAAGTTCAGCAGTTAGGGAGTCATACTCAGCTTGGACCAGGTCATCGATGCTGCCTCGGGATAGTTGCAAATATTCGTTAATGGGTTGTTCCAAACCATTAACTATTTGCTCTAGCGCATTAGCTCTTTCAGCGTCACTGAAATTTCTAATCTGCGCTATAGTGAGATTGGAGGACATTTTCAGAGCATCAAAGCCTATGTTCTTCTCCAGCACCATTGATATCAATTCTTTCAAAGTGAGGTAGAATATGCTAGTGTATTGATCCACTAGCATAGAAAAGCTCGAATGGACGCTGGGAGTGGCCGCAATATCGGTGAGCCTCCTTTCTGGAATAACTGTAGAGGATGTCACCACAGTCAATGCTTCAACAGATGGCGTGACAAAAGAAGAGACACCAATAATGGTTGAAGTTGCTGGCATGCATAACGAAGGAGGCACGGTCGAAACAGTAGGTTCATCCTCCTCTGATGTTATTTGAACTGCTACTGGCGGGATGACATCCGAGAATATTGCGGATGAAAGATCAGCAGCTTCAAATTGTGCTTCTTCGACGTCGGGCACCACCATTTCATTTGTTGGATCCGCAATAAAGTCAGAAGTTGTGTCAACTCCGCCCTCCCCATAGATGTCTTTGCCTAAAAATAAGATAAGAGAAAGTTAATATCAATTTGATGTTAATTTTCCTGTAAAAAGCGTGGAGACAATATTTATCCATGGCCGATGGTATGTATAGTGCGTCTGCAGCCTGTATAGCTAAATCATTCCTTAATGATGCTAAACAAGCTGTCATACCTGGAGATGAGGGTGCACCAAGTGACGCTTGAAGGTAGTCATCCCAGTCGTCACCCAGATCCACTCGAGGTTCATCGGGTGGAATCTCGCCTGAGATACTTACACACGAAGGAGAGGCTAGCCCCATTATTTGTCTTGATAAAGGTATATTGATTCTTATTATGCTCGGCCTCGAAGGAGATCTAGAAGCATTACCAGTAACGGTGGTAGCGGCAGCAATCGCGGGCAAAGAATCTCCAGCACTGTCAGCTGGAACTGCGGAGGTCCCTTCTCTAAAAGGCGAATGACCCCTGATCAAAGAATCATCCCCAACAAAAGAAACAATAGGCTCACTCCTAGAAGAGGCCCCCTTGGTGGAAGTCTTTTTAGGACCTCCGGTAGTCTTCTTCTTCTTGCGGGGGGAAGGCTCTTTCAGAGTGAAAGCCTTTCATTTATTGGATATGATGAGAGGATCTACTGGCAGAGCTACTACGCCTCTCGGTAATATTAACAAGAAATCGTCTGCACCTGTAGTTTCATCACCCTCATTAGAGGAAACGGATGGTATCTCCTCTCTCCCAGTGGACTTATGGGAGGGCATCCTGAAACTTTTATACACATCAGAATCACGATGGAAGATATTGATGGACACATAAAACTGTGCGTACGAGTGAAAAATACGCAGCTCCATGGAGAGAGAAGTCGCGGGCACAACAAAGGTTGCACTAGTACAACCCATGATGAAATACCTCCATCCTCTGGCTCCGTCGATAAGTCCACCTTTGGACTTGAAGCTGGTGATGGGATTCCCCACGTGCAACTGATCATACCCAAACTTCCTAGCGAAACGGCTAGGCAGGTAAGGTTCTAAGTAGCACTGGTCCTCACTTCTGTACAGCAGGTGGGATGGTCTAATGTAGACCAACCAGTAAAAGGCTTCGGGGAAAAGAATAGTCTTCTCCTGACCCATATCTTGAAGTTTGGTCCCCTGTTGATTGATATGTACAGGAGGACGGTGCAGAAGAGCTTCCAACCATGGGCATAATTTTGTGCTAGCCGACAATCTATGACGCTAGTCATATTCCAAGAAGAATTCCTGTAATTCAACAGGAAGTTATTTCCCGAACCGCTAGCAGATCCGGGAGACATCACTCTGGTGTTGTGAAGGATTAACAATCCCATCAGATATAAGAACGATAATTCCACTCTGGGATATCCTTCACGCTGCGTAGTATCGGCCAGCAGCCCATCAGTAATAGCCCTTAGGCCAGCTTGTATCCTGCATACCAGGGCAGGGAGCAGGCCCAATCTTACTCCAAACACCAAACATACCGTGGGATATAAGGTGTTGTGATGAATGCGATCTGCAGACGCGATGCCGGGAACCACCCATCGGCGTAACCAGATAGAGAGGAAGCCAGCCAGTTGAGCTTCCCTTGACAGAGGCTTTCGATAATGCCTCATATAGCTGTAGGCCTTGTTTCCTGCAGTATAACCCCCTATCTCTTCATCGAGAACACTATCTCGAGCCCCAGCATCTTCGATGAGATCATCGACTGTGTTGGCATTAAGCATGCTCAGAAGGTTCAAGAGATTATCTTTGCTATCTACAACCTTATCATGCTTGGCATTTCTAGCCTGATGGAAGAAGAGATAGGATACCCATTTGTTAATGTGGGCTAAGTCAGAGGGCTCCCCGTAGAAGGTGGTGCACGCGAGATAGTGGCTCATCAACTCTTGGTACACTGCCACTACCCGAGGGTTGGTATCCCTCAACTCTCTGTTGGTGGGGACGTATTCTTCATAAGGAATGTCTCCCATTGGCAGATTTGAGATATCTGCCATCTCATGAAGGGCTAGACCCAACTCACCCATTGGAGTGACGAAAGTCCCAGTGAGCGAGTTATATCGCTCCATCAAGGCTAAGAACAAGTTAGGGTTGAGAGGCAGCCCAACACTAGTGGCACTCACAGCCGCGAATAAGCCAATACTCTATAGCTCTATATGGAAGTGCTTCAGGGCCCAGGCAGTTAAACTGGTCCATCGAAGGTTTTGGGGGCTAAGCCACCCACTAGTGCGAGGGTTAACCTTAGGGTATACTCCCCCCTGTTCCATGAACTCATTGCAGAAGTTAGCCATTTGAAATGGCTGGATCAGGGAAGAGTCTTCACTCGGTACGCTGGCCGGCAGTAATCCTCTGAAAGGCATGACAGGGCCTGAAGGACTGCTCAGAAAGGACCCTCGGTTCAATCCTTTCTTATAAAAGATCTTCCCTGGTCGCCCATGAAGATCAGGAGTCAGGGTCCATACCATCTTTCTGGGATGGGTGGCATGGAAGAATGCCGAGATAGGATAATCTCTAGACATCCTTGGCAGATACATGACCGTGCCCTCAGCAGAAAACACCCAATCTTCCTTCTTGGGCTTTGTCTGGGATTGTTTATCGATAACATCCCCAAATAAGAAACTTGGTTTCTTATATTCAGTGCCGTCTATGTACGTCAGGGGTTCCCCACTGATCATACTCAGTAACATCCTTTCCCCTTGGGCAGAGATCAGTGTTCCCCTTTCCTGAGGATACTCGCTCCCATAGATGGGGAAAGTCACATGGGACAAATCCTCCAAGTAGTTGGAATTCAGCATTCCAGCAACAGAACCCATCACTTCAGCCAGAGGAGGGATATGTAAGTCCACTGCAAAAAGCGAGAAAATAAGTCAGTTTTATGCTAGAAGCTACATTCTTGCACTATACGCCGAAACTTGACAGTCTAAGTTTTACGCCAGACTACAAAAACTTGAGTCTTATGCATGAGACTATTCCCAGTGCATAAAACTCAAGGTTGGCAGTATACGCCAAAAACCTAATAGTCTAAGTTTTTATGCTAGACAGCCAAAATTTAAGTTTTATGCTGGAATTTACATCCAGTGCGTAAAACTCAAAGTTTGCAGTATACGCCAAAATTTGACAGTCTGAGCTTTTACGCTAGACTGTAAAAATATGGAGTTTTTCGCTGACACATTAGGAATATGGGCATATTTGCGCATACACGTACAACGTGTACGGAGGATTCTCTATTCATTTCGAAGTTTTTACCTGTGATGCCCGGAGCACAGCTCGACGGCGGAGCACTTCGTTCAGAATGGGGCTCACTCAGCCTAATAGGAGTTGCTCGTGCTTGAGCAGAGGAGCGAGATGAGGAAGCGACTTTCTTTTCCTTAGTAGTGGAGGCCTGTTTCGGTGCCATGGCGAATCTGAGTTCTCAGAAAATAGACGAAGTAGAGGAGTTCTCAGAAAGACAAAGTGTTTTTGCAAAGACAGATGAAGGGATTTTCTCTCTCAAAACCTTAGGATATTTATAGAGTTCAGATAACTCTTCGAATCCTTAACCGAATCCGATCTTATCTGATAAGTTATGATTTGGGACCACGTCAGCCTATCATTTGAAAAGGAAGGCGGACAGTCATGCTGCGTAACGGATCCAGATTTTACGCGCAGAGCAAGGATCCATGATTTTACGCTCAGAAGCTTTTAATGCTCAGAAGCTACAAATCTACGATTTTACGCTCAGAAGATACAAATCTACGGTTTTACGCTCATAAGCTTTTAATGCTCAGAAGCTACAAATCTACGATTTTTACGCTCAGAAGCTTTTACGCTCAGAAGCTACAAATCTACGGTTTTATGCTCAGAAGCTTTTAATGCTCAGAAGCTACAAATCTATGATTTTTACGCTCAGAATCTTTTACGCTCAGAAGCTACAAATCTACGGTTTTACGCTCAGAAGCTACAGATCTACGATTTTACGCTCAGAAGCTTTTACGCTAAAAAGCTATAAATCTACGGTTTTACGCTCAGAAGCTATAAATGCTACGGATCTATGACTCTTCGCATATCCTAAAAATTACGCAGGACAGGATACGCGTATATCTTGATAATTTGGGGTCTTATACTCGGGAGGGCCAATTACAAAGGTTTACGCAGAAAATGTGCCTTTTTGGTTACAAAACATGGCAAATGCCTGAGACACACATATGTCAGCGTTGAAGATGACTTTTCTTCTTGGGCCATTGGAAGTTCATTCGAAGTCTAGCCCGAATCCTTTACATCTAAGTTCAAGTATGGTCTGTTCGGCGGGCATTTCTTGCCCTGTCTCAAAAATTCTTCGAGAAGCCATTCTTTTGAAGATGATGATTCTGAACAGCTGTTCTTCACATCTATGAAGGAGAAGTGATGATTCAGAATTCTGTGCGTCAAAAACAGCATGACAGTTGGATCTTCAAGATAATTTAATGCTAAAGAAACTTTTTACGCATCTTCCATTACGCGTAGAAGTTAGGACATGACTGGAGGCATATTTATCAGAGTCAGCATAAAAAAATTTACTTAGGCGTGTTGAAACCGCGCATTATCAGATTTTCTTACAGCAAATATGGCAAATCAGCGAGGCGTAAAAGAAGACAAGTTTATTAATCATGATTACATATGATGGAAATCCATTTTATAAAGGATTTTTCATTAATAATCAAGATCACGACAGGAATCTATTACGCTGGGTTCTCGTCTTAAGAAGATCTTCAGTTCTTCTTCTACGGTACTTTATCGGCTCCTTCGGCCGATGAACAAGAAAATGGTTAATGGCAGGAGGATACAGAACTGGATCTGTATTATTCAAGCCCCCCTCCATACGTCATTGGCGGCCATGCTCAGACTTGTGTTAGGGATTCAGATCCAACACAATACTGGAAGACACGGCCAAGCTGCCTACCTGCGTCCAGCTTCATAATAGGGAAAATACAGTTAGCAAGCTGTGTGGTCCGATGAGACCCTTCCTCTCTCCTGGACGCATCATCATATAAAATTGCTGATTATCCCAAGCAAAGGAAGCTATGATATCCTTCCATGATCCATCATTGTAGGGAATATTTGCTCGAAGATGTCTCTTTTTACGGCTCCTTACATGCTGAAAGAGTGTAATCTTCTTCTTTCTCATGACAGCCCAATGAATCTCAGCAGCCATCTTTGTGGTGAAGGAAGTATGGGAAAAATATGGTCACTCGCTTGCCTTTATATAGGCAGAAGAGAACATACCGAATCCCAGCAACTTCCTAAATATCTGCGAAAAATCAGCCTCGCAGAATGAGTCAAATTTGACCGTTTCATGCTTCATTCAAAGTATTTCAAATTACGAGAAATTTGAAAACTTTGAAGGGGGTCTTGTAGAAGCATGAAATACGCTGGAGTATTTTACGCGTAAACCCCCCAACATACGTGAAGCACGCATAAAATAGAGCTTCAACACTGTGTGGCATAAAATATGGCTTCACAACAGCCCGCGTAAAGCAGCACTTCAAGGCTGGTTTGGTGTAAAGATGTTACTATACCCTCCGGCGAAAAATATGTTTTGCTTTTAATACAACGTAAACTTGTACGAGGAACTCTTCGTATTCCTCGAATGAATCTGTCAGACAGAACAGTGAACCTGACTCCTGACAAAAGTACTACACGACGATCGAGAGGACGACTGTGATAATGATTCTGCACAGAGACCCAGAGTGGCTTTTTGTGACATATCCTTGATACAAGTCGTTTCTTATGCATTCAAGGAATACGCTGCCTATTCTATATATGCAGAGATGAGTTTTTACGCTCAAGATGAGACGAAATCAGATGCCACGTCAAAAGCTGTTTCTCGTACAGAGCTCGAGGCATATCTTGGCATTTAATGCACGAGATTGAGGCATATCTCTGTATTAAATGCACGAGATTTTGTTCTATTCTTTATAATTTTGTCACGACTGGGAGATCTAAAACTGTGACTAATACGGTCACATCACCATCCTTGTTTTTTATGCCAACCAGGCTATTTTCAACTATATGAGTACGCCGTATGCTATCTCCTCGAAATACGCCAACTTAGGCTATATTTGCAAAGGTACGTGATAAGGCTATTTAGCCCAGAATATGCTCAAGACCTCAATTGTGACAGATAATTAGCTATTTTACGCTGGTTGTCTATTATTCATGCATCCTCAAGTCTTACGCAGAGCTTGACTTTTACGCCAACAAGACAGCTACTTGGCTTTTACGCCAACAAGACAGCTACTTGGCTTTTACGCCAACAAGACAATTATTTGACGTTTATGCCAACCATCCTTACGCGAGGGGCAGTTACCTACGTGGCTTGTATGCCGTGATCTTCGAGAAGCAGTTATACGCGTTACCTTATAATGGGACACGCGTCATACGCAGATTCAGGAGATCATTCAGTCGTGGGTAGCAGTTATTATAACCGTTGCGTAAAGAGTGCAACTCTCTTCACAGTTTGGCCTCTACGCCGACTGGACAGTTACTGTGACTGAGCTCTATAAATAGAGACCTCCGGTCACAGATGAGACAGGACGGGGGACGGGGGACAAAAGAAAAGAGGAGAGCAGAGAGCACAGACAGAGAGTATCGATTGACAACTTTGGCAACGGGAATATAATCCCTCCTACAATCTTTGAAGCTTCTTTTTCTTCTTCTACAGCAGTTCTTCATCATCGTGTGGTCCAAAGGACAAAGTGATCGACCGCAGATCAGACTCCTATAGCAATATTTCCCCAGAATTTTTTTTTTGTACTTAACATCCTCGTATAGGATTAATTGTACTCTTTTTCTTGTTTGTAAACAAAGAAAGGATTTTGTATAAATCTAGTTTCATTTCTTTCGTTTATCATCAAACACAGAGAGTAACTGATCGAACAAAGCTCTTTATAACTCAGAAGACTCCTAGACCGAGATCACACTTGGCACTAGGAAGGCTAGAGAGTTTCACTTTAGATGGGAAGGTTAAGGCTTAGAGGTTTGCTTATAATAGGATAGAAGACTTAAGAATAGTTGAGTTGGTTGTGAGTAAGAATGATAATTCTAATCATATTTATAGGTTGTAGGCAAACATAATTCGGTCAGAATTCGATCAGGGTTTAATTCAAATTTCTAACCGTTAGGCGAAGAAATTAGGAGTTATTTAACTGGTTGATTTCATACCAAATGGGTAACCAAGTTTGGTCCGAGTTCGGCCCGAGTTCGGTTTTCCTAGTATGGTAGACTTTGTAAATGAATATGGCCTGATTTGGTGGATAGGTTCTTTGGTTTATTTGATTGGACTAGGTGTCTGGTTTATAGTTTCTTGGTTTGCCAGAGCGACTCAGCATATATCAGTCCTAGACTCAAATAAATAAAGATTATATTTGAATAGACGTAATACAGATGACATGCAGTAGTAGTATTGAGGCTTCATATGGGATATATCAATGCATGGTTTAGTTAACTATCAAAATCAAGTTGACTGAGACCGGATGTGCCAACACCTGGAGCTTTGGTTATTGTTTTTAGTTTAGACTTGCTTTGCTATTGTTGTTCTTATCGTGATTTCGAGCCTAGTAACCGTATCAGTTTTGATTTCTGGTAGAATCTTATTCTGACCCTTTTTGGTAACTCGGTAACGAAAATGGTACCGGAGTTGTGACCGTGAGAATTAGTCCATATTGTGATATGAGACTTACTCTAGACTTGACTTCTTGTTAGACTTGGTTTTGTTAATTTTTGGGATTTAATTTGGGTCCCAAAAATTAGACTTGAATTTAACCATATTTATCCTTGAAAATTGACATATCAACGGTATACTACAGTATACCGACGATATACCGATTTCGTTCGACTTGATTCTTTGATATTTTTTGTGAACCATATTGGCATACCGATGGTGTACTACTGTATGCCGATGGTATACCGATCCTGCCGATATTTGTTGACCGACTTAAGGATATTTTTCTTTGTCGACGTACCGACGACATACTGGGCTGTGTCGACGACATACCAAATTGTGAAACTTTATTTTTCAGAACCTTTCTTGCCTACTTGGAATGGTATACCGAGGGTATACTATAGTGTACCGATGGTATACTAATTTGTTGGAATCCAGAACTTGCTATATTTTTTTATCTCTGGACCGGTATTCTGACGGTGTACTGGACTGTACCGACGGTATACCGATTGTGCTCTTTCTTTAGGAATTCTTAATTTTTTTGATTTTATTTTGATACTTTTAGCTTTTGTTTAGACATGCGATGACTTAACCTGACTAGACATGACCTTACTATTCTCTATTAAATTCAATAGTTCTAAAAGAGCTTGATTTAATTAACAAACAAAAAAAAGTACAAAGTGGTCCAGGACGGACAATCTAAGTACAATATTTTTTTTGATCTAGGGTATGGCGATGGACAATGAGTGCTATGGTGTCTCCTTTACTACGTTGATGATCCGATGTTGGGTGAGGAAGCTTACATTCTCTCTTTGCCCGTCTCGGAATACACTCTCTCTGTATTAGCCGGGGGTGGTAAGCTTTCTCTCTGAAGCAGAAAAAAAAAGCCAGCCCTTAGAACGTTCCAGTTTCTCCTATTTATAGACATCGTGCTGATGGGCTATAGGTACCATATATGCCTCCGTTTGGTGGCCGCGTAAGGCTCCATCAACAGATTATGGTTGCAACTGTCGCCGCATGCCTTGGGCAGATTGCCACGTGGTCTTGGTTGAGATATGCTGTTGAAGAGATCTCGGGGCTGTTTTTAACCTGTTGTGTCCGTGACTTGGTCAGCTGGACACGTGGTCAGTACCAACTTTTATGAAGATCTTTGGCAATTATAACGAAAAGATCTTGTAAGCTGGAGGCCGCTTAGAATCTTGGCCACATGATGGCCGTATAGGTCTTGTAGCAGCATACGTGTTCTCGTTTGGGCCTTGGTCGAATGGACACTCTGGCCGAATGGTGGAGAGGCCACATGGGTCTTGTAGCCACATACGTGCTATCGTTTGGCCTTAGTCGGATGGACACTCTGGCCGCATATTTGCGAGGACGCATAGGGAGAAGCCGTATACGAGGGAATACGTAGCATGACATGTTTGTCGAAGCAATTAATGCACTGATGTGACTTGTTATCTTTTTCTTAGCCTTCATCTTCACGAGTCTTGAAGAATCTTAGCATGATGAGTGATGCGTCAGAGCTTCTGACAGACATCAGAATCTGTATCAGGGGGGCCTTATGCGACCTCCCTGTTTTGTGGTCATTCTGGCCGCATATAGTATACTATGCAGTTTTTTTGCAATTTGTTGATCAGGCCGTATGTGGATCTTCTGTGGCTTGACTATTCATGTCGCATGTGGCTTTTCTGTGGTTTGACTATACAGGTCGTATGTGGCATCTCTGTAGCTTGATTGTTCAGGCCGCATGTGGCTTCTTTGTGACTTGTTGAGGGGGCATGACCTTTATGCTACCTATATGATTTTTTTATGCTTCTGCAGGACCACCTTCAATGTTTCCAAATTGATAAGTTTGGAATACTTTGAAAGAAGTATGGATGAGCACTTTTGGCTGCATATGCAGGGCATGCCGCATAGTCTCATTGTCGCATAGCTGTCTCTGACAGGATATCCGATCATTAAATAAGAAGATTTACATTGATCCTTGTGCGAATCTCTTAGGATTTTGTACTGTCAATGGATAAAAGGCTCAAATAAAGAGAAGTCACCGCCAGCCGTTTTCGCTGCATGGATCAAAGGCGGATAGTGGATCAGGATTCGAACAGCCATCGTTGTCATCCATTGCCTCATAGTCCCCCCTAAATATAGGGCGAGAGAGAGAGAGAGAGAGAGAGAGAGAGAGAGAGAGAGTATTTTTCTTCAGACTCTCTTTTCTCTTTCTTGCTGTTGCCATGGCTCCCAAGATTGCCTCCTCCATCGTCGTCGCTGCCAACAGGGCCCCCAAGGGCAAGAGTAAGGAAAAGGGTTGCTATGATGCGGGAGACCCTCTGCCATTTCCCGCAGGCGTTTAGTCGCCTATTGAGGGTAGGTTCTGTGAAGGAGATGAACACTCGAGAACACAGAGACACGTATGCACCATTGGACGCATGGATACATCTATGAGCCAACTACTCGCTGCTGTAGAGGTAACCTAGCTGCATGGACAAGTTCTGCCGCATGGCTGACTCGGCGACATGGGTTCCTATGTCGTATGGACGAGTTCTGCCACATGACTGACTCGGCTGCTTGGGTTCCTATGTCGCATGGACGAGTTCTGCCGCATGGGTGCCTGGACCGCATATGTATATCATTATAGAATATTTCTAACCAAACTCTTTTGTGGTTTTTGTAGTGACTTTATCCACTACACCATCTAGCGAACTGGTCCTTGGGCAAAATATGCTACCCTTAAACATAAATTTGAGGGACCTGGTTGCGATTGTCCAGAATCAGAATGATAACGATCTTTCGCTTAGGCAACAATAGAAGATTGGCGAGCAGAGTGCTTCCTTCTTGTTGAGCCAGATAAACTAATGGAAGATACCTGTTGGGGATGACAACGACACCTTTAAGAAGTCATACTTCTTATTTGGCGACACAGTAGATTCTTCTCAGTCTGGCATGGATATGACCAGAGAGAACTTGACATTTATGTTCCGCGGAGACAGAGATGTCATTTGCCTCCTTTGAACATTACCTACCTTCATCAGACTTGAAGGTGATGATGGATCAACGGCAGATGGACTGGAATTTGACCCCTGAACCACAAGGAGCGTTCCTCCAAAATTTTTGGTGTGGTGTCGGAAAGAATAAAGGGAAGTTTTATAGCATGAAGGAGTCACCCTCGTACTTCTTGCTAGGACTGAAGCCTAGTCTCGTTGGATGTGAACTAGGGTAAAACCTCGGTATATACGCAGTGGGCACCTTCCTCCATCGGGTTGCCAAGAAGGGAACTTACCCCCCCGGGCAGTTGCGGGCTCTCAGCTGGGCTCATTACAATGTCTCCTGGTACCGTCTGACCCAGTAGATTCTGAAGAAGTTTGAGAGGGAGCTCAGGGTTGCTGACTTGTTTTTCAATGTGAGTGGCACATGTTATGGTTTGGAGGTGAACCGTCCCCTATTTGTTGCCCTGATGGAGTTGTACAATCTTCGTACGGGAACCTTTTTTACACCCGTTGGCGAGATGTGACTGGTTTTGCATGAGATGCATGCCATCTCAAAGATTCCTTGGGGCTTCGAGCCCTACGAAGAGTATACCCCGAGCAAAGAAAAACTCAGAGAGTTAGAAGCAGAAAATCCGAGATCCTGGTGGTGTACCAGGAGATTCTATACCACCACGACATTTGATAGAGATCTTCAAATAAGAAGAAGAAATATACTGAGGGGTCTTATCCTTACATCATAACTTGGACTCACTACCTTTTCCCAGAGCAGAAGGAGTCCAATAAATTCATGTTCGGGCCCCACGGTCAAAGCAGAAAGTAGCTGATTCCATCCAGCGGCAGAATGAACTGTCCCCCGACGGTAAGGAAGCTGAAGGTTCCTCGAAGGAGGAGGACTAACCCGTTGACGAGTTAAGTAACCTTGAGAAGAAGATTAGCTACTTTTACATGGATATCCACAAGTTGTCCTCGAAGGCCATGCTGGCGGGATACCTGATGCTCTGGTTGCACAATTGTGTAGTCCTGGGAGGGTCTGGCAAGAGAGAGTGGATCAGCCGCACCCTTATTTTTATGGCTGTGAAATTGGCCTTTGGCTACAAGTTGGCCCTCCTACCTGCCATGGTGTGCTGCATCCATCGTGGCCTTCGTACCTTTGCTGCAAATTTCAAAGATTACCCTGGTAATGGATATCTCAACCGAATTGAGCTTCCCTACCATTACTTGATGGGGTGGCATCTCTTGCATCACGGGTATTTGATGAGCCCCAGGACTGACGATGACATGGTGGCTGTTAACGTCCTGATACGCAAGTATCGGATGATGAAGTGGAGATGCGACACAGTCCCTGCTGGTAGGAGTGAGCTCTCCTTCATGAATGGATGGACTTTCTTTACGTCCGAGCCTGAGTTTATCGACGACGAACGAAATATCTTCCACTATGATAACGGGCCACAAAGTCTGTCTGGCAGGCTCTTTCGCTGGCTCCAAGCCATCCGTCCCTCCCACCAAGTATACCAGATTAAGGCTGCTATTTTTGTGGAGCCCTACTTATCCAGCCGGTTCGCCTATCAATTTGGCTATACTCAGCTCTTATTTGGCCACCCAAGTGCTTTCCTTATACAATGGCAAGTTGCTTGATGGAGCCAAGGCCTAAAGTTACTATAATACAATTGGCACCAAAGTTCAGTTCCAATTGGCAACAGCCGGGTTCATGCCAAGAATACTGTATACGGCGGCTAAGTATTATTGTACGGCCAATGCCCTGCCGCCTAACTTTAACCCGGAGAGGAGTTACATCTAGGGTACCATGCTAATGCCTCCCGAGGTAAAGGGCTACAGAATGCTCTAGAAGGGTAAGGGGTTTGCAAGGCCCCTGCTTGTGGAGTTAGACACGTCAACCGGTGAATGGGAAATATCTTTTTCTGACGATCCTCTGCCTGTTAAGCGAAAGTTAAAGGCTGAGACACATCATGCTCTCTATTCCAAGAAGGTGATGACTGATATGGTCCCGGAGATGGGACCGGTGGCAAAGATTAATCCCCTTGCGAAGGGGATTGAAGGAGAAAAGATAGGACCCCTTGCACTAATGGTTCCCGAATCAGGGCCTGATTTAGATACTATGGTGGTACCGTAAACCCTCTTAGTTTGATTCTTCCTGGTCCTCTTTATAAATATCTCTCTTCTGGTCTATTTGAATTGTACACACAGGAGAAAATGGACCGTCCCCGGCTGGCAGCTGCTTTAGTGATTTCTTACGCTGAACCGAAAGAGAAAACTCCTCTGGAGTCCGATATGGGTGCCTCAGAACCAACACCTGAAGCTTTGGGAGCTCGGGGCTTGGATGCGTCTTTGGCGGAGTAGCCTTATACCCCTTTGGCGCACATATTCGTGGAAGGCATGGAAGCTATGGGGGAGGCTATGACAATACTGGATGAGCCATGACCTACGCCACCTCCCTATGGTATGTCATTTTGAAATTTCATAAGAGATCAAATTCTTTGGCTCCAGCTTCACATTCTCCAGGCGAAGTTAATTGATGGTTGTTCTGGCAACATGCACTGCCTCTCCCCTGAAGACTGTGGATATGGCCGTGAAGGAAGGCATTACCGAAGAAGAGGGTAGTGAGCTCGTTAGGGGGAGGTATGAGTCCTTTTTTCGCTTTTTTGGTGCCAAGGGGCACTATACTATCGAAGCCCCTTTGGATGGTGGGGTTCCGAGCCATCCCGAGGAAGCTGTCCTCGATGTTTCTTGCCTACGGTCGCTGGTCATCTACCGAAGCTATTGCAACGCAGTCCGGGGTTGATATACAAGCGGGTGTCGAAGCAGCGGGGCACCTTAGTACTCCTGTCGCAAGTCGAACTACCAGCCAACTTTCTCTTGCTCAGCTGCTGGGTTTCCGGGCCTTTCATATGGCTATGAAGGATTAGAACGCGAGCCATACCGTTGGTCGCTCCTCCGCTACTGCTTTACCTTCCAAGTCATCGAGCCTTGTCGCGTGGCCTATTGTGCCTGTAGTTTCTTCTTCCTTCATCCTCCTTTGACTCCATCAACGCTAGAGAAGATTGATAAAAATGTCAAGATCTTCCTTGGGAGCTTCTATATGTTCCTGAGGCAGGGGGTTCTGAGTGTATTGGAGAGGAACAGGTCCTTGGACTGGGAAAAATACTTTGTCGAGTGCTAGGCCAATTTCCTGAGGAGCATCCCTGGTTTGGAGCAGACGACGGACCTCCTGGACCAGAAAGTGGTAGAAGTAGAGTAATGCCTAACGGAGTTACGGCAGCACCAGCAGGTAGACATGGGGATATTGATATCTCACGAGTATAATGTATTCTCGATGAGGCTGGAGGCGGAGAAGGTCCTTTTTTCTTCGTCTAAGGAAGCGTGACCTCTGAAATTTGCAAGAGGAGTGTGATCAGCTGAATGACCTTAGGAAGGACTGGCTCACTAGGTAGAAGGACCTGACCGAAGAGATTCGACAACTCCAGGTCAAGCTCGATATGCTAGGAATCAAACTCTGAAAGTCCCAGCAGGAAGATGAGGCCATCTGTACCGATGCAAGCCGAGTAGCGAAGAACACAACTGGTGTTGAAGTCATCGTGCAAAAGTTAGATGATCGATACGAGTTATATCTTTTCTACGAGGATCCCGAGGTCATGGCGAGAGAGGTGGAACGCCAGGATACAATGTGCCGGGATGGCCATATCGCCCGTCTCCTTGGGCAGCTAACATAGTTGTACTCTGACCCGGAGCAACAGTAGTTTGTATTGGCCCATCCGGTCTCAGTCAACTTGATTTTGATAGTTAACTAAACCATGCATTGTTATGTCGTGATATGAAGCCTCAATATTGCCTTTACATATAGTTTGTATTATGTCTATTCAAATGTAATCTTTTATTTATTTGAGTCTAGGACTGATGTAAGCTGAGTCGCACTGGCAAATCCCAAGTAACTATACCCAGATACCTAATCCACTCAAATAAACCATAGAACCTATCCACCAAATCAGGCCACATTCATTTACAAAGTCTACCATACTTAGAGACTGAACTCGGGCCGAACTCGGTTACCCTTTTGGTATAAAATCAACCAGTTCAATTAGCTCCTGATTTCTTGGCCCAACGGTTAGAAATTTTGAATTAAGCTCCATTAAATTCTAGCCGAATTATATTTGCCTATACCTTATAAATAGGATTGGAATTCATCATTCTTACTCACTCAACCATTCTTACGTCTTCTATCCTATAATGAGCAAACCCCTAAAGCCTTAACTTTTCCATCTCAAAGAGTAACTCCCTAGTATTCCTAGTTCCAAGTGCGATCTCGTTCTAGAAGTTTTCTGAGTTGTAAAGAGCTTTCTTCCATCAGTTACTTTCTCTCTAAACTATGAAGTTGCGAGACTTTGGATCAAACCTCATGGTGTAAAGAAGTGAAAAGCCTTCGGATCAAAGATTGTGATTCACTATTGGTGGTTATAGTGTATAAAACTCTGAGCTTGAGTTCTCGGGACTGAACTAGTCCTCTCAGAGAAAAACCAGTATACATCTTGGTATTTGCGTTTGCTTTCTCTTTCTACTTTACTAATTTACTTTACTGTCTTTATATATATTTTTAGTTAGCAACTGTTTTTATTCTGATAATCTTAAATTGGGTAGATTATTCTGCTGTACTCTATTCACCCCCCTCTAGAGTTGCCTCACGGTCCTTCAAATGGTATCAGAGCTAGTTCTTTTGATATTTGGCTTAACACCCTATGAGACTTATAGCAACTGTTAGATCTATCCATACCAACAAAGGTGAAGGCCAGTCCATAAATAGGCCACACTTATTTGATGGTACTAACTATACGTACTTGAAGACAAGTATGAGCTTTTCTACCTAAAGTCACTTAATTTTGACCTTTGGGCTGTAGTAGTAGAAGGATACAAGAAGCCACCTATAATAGTCATAGATGGTAACCTTGTAGAGAAGCCTCATGATAAGTACACAAACATCAAAAGGAAACAAGCTAGTCTTGTTGCTAAAGCTATTAATTCTCTATTTTGTGCTACAGACAGAATTGAATTTAACAGGGTCTCCACTTGCAGAACTTCGCACGAAGTATGAAAACTTCTTGAGGTCACTCATGAAGGAACCTCCCAAGTGAAGGAATAAAAAATAAGTCATCTAACACAAGAGTATGAAGTGTTCAAAATTAAGCAAAATGAGATGATCACTCAAATGTTCACGAGATTCCTCGACATCGTCAACCCTCTATTATCACTCGTCAAGGAGTACAACAATCACGAGAAGATTTGCAAGGTACTAAGTGGACTCACCAAGAATTGGAATCACAATGCCACTACAATCATATAAGGGAATGATCTTACTATGATAACCCTCGAGACGCTCATGGGCAAGATGATAAATCATGATCTGGATCTCAAGGAATTTTAAGAACCCACTCCCATGGAAAAGATGATTGCTCTGAAAGCACATCACAAGAAGGTTACTAACTATAACTCCGACGACAATGAGTCTCAAGATGAGGAAGTTGCCCTGACTACCAGAAACTTCAAAAAATTTCTAAAGCTTGAGAAATCAAAGAAGAAGGAGCCTACTTACAACAGTGATGAAGAGCCTATATGCTACAACTGTAAGAAGACAGGGTATATAAAGAAAGATTGTCCAACCCTAAGAAAAGGAAATTGCCACAACTACTCATCCAGAAGAACATCATCACAAAAATATGCAAATACTAGTATTTGGCAAGAAAGTGAATCTGAAGAAGAGAATCCCCGAGAAGCAGCAGCAAACCTATGCTTTATGGCGTTAGCTGATCAGGTAACAGATAACACTCTTGTGATGATTTTACTTTTGATGAACTAGGTAATGCTTTTAGTGATCTGCTTTATGATTTTAGAAAACTTAAAAATAAATACAAGCATGCTAAAAAAGATGTTCCAGAATGTCAAACTGAAATAGAGACTTTAGCATCTCTACTTAGTGAAGTAAAGGATATCTCAAATAATTCAGACGAGAATTCTAGACTTAAACTTAATCTCCATGAGGTAGTTGACAGTCATGACAAGAGCTCTCAGGAGAACGCAAAACTTAAGGAAGAACTCGAATCTGAAAAGAAGAAGTATTCCATTGCTGCACGTAGAATATATGCTCTCACTGCTAAATATGATAAAGTATATGCTACCTCTAAAAATTAGAGATTAGATTGGGTAAACAGGTCGAACAAACCTCGACCCGACCTAACACGAGACACATAGCAAGTCAAAAGAACACTCACAGCTATGCTCCTACCTATATGCATAATGTTCATGCAATCATCATGCACATAAAACAAAATACAATCATGCATTCTATTATAGAAGACCACAAAAAAATATTCCACACAATCATGCATTCTATTATAGAAGACCACAGAAATGTTCTACACAATTATGCATTATATTATAGAAGACCACAAAGAACTTCTTCACACAATCATATCTATCATAAAGCACCTAACATCAATCACACAGCTATATGTCACTACAGTTGTAAGAAATGACATATATCTAGATTTTGTAGAACAAGAAAATTAGTATATATGAATGTTTATGCATGGGTACAAAAACCAAACACAGCAGGATCCTCAAGGAAATGGGTACCAAGGGTTACATCTACAACTCGTTTTGTAGGTGGACCAAACCTCTAATGCTAGAAACAAGTTGATTCTCGATAGTAGTTTCTCATGATATTTGACTAGTAATGCTAACCTATTTGCAATGCTATCGATAAAGAAAGAAGGTTATGTCTCATTCGGCAATAACCTCAGTGGATACATTATTTTTAATGTTAATATAGGTGTTCTTCCCTATCCTGTCATAAAAGTCGTTTGTCTAGTAACAGAATTAAAACATAACCTACTCAGCATCAGTCATCTAGCTGACCATGGTTATGGTATTAACTTCGTTAAAAAAATATTATATTTATGAAAGATCTACTGGTAAGGTTATCTTTGAAGGGATCAGGAAAAATAATATATATTTTTTATCTTGCAAAAGACACTGACAATGCAGGCAAATATCTATACGCCAAAGATGACAGCTGGCTATTGCATATATGTTTAGGACACATAAACATGGATATTATTGCAAGACTATCCACAAAGAAACTCGTAAGAGACTTACCAGAGATTACTTTCAAGAAAGATATGGTATGTGTTGACTGTGAAAAGAATAAAGCTACTAAATCTTCCATTAAATTAATCAACTCTGTAAGTACCTCTAGACCTCTCCAACTCTTGCATATGGACTTGTTTGGACCCAGTAGAGTCGTTAGTCTTGGCGGTAGGCTTTATACTTATGTTATTGTTGATGATTTTTCTAGATACACATGGGTTTATTTTCTTGCAAATAAAAATAAAGTGTTTTCTGAATTTGTCACTTTTTGCAAAAAGGTTCAAAACAAAAAGGGTTTCATGATTACTCGTATCCGAAGTGATCATGGAGGCAAATTCGAAAATAGTGATTTTAAAATATTTTTTAATAAAAATAGTTTTTCTCATGAATTTTTTGTCCTAGAGATCCACAACAAAATTGTGTTGTAGAGAGAAAGAATAGAACTCTTGGCGATATGGCTAGAGTCATGTTAAATCAGTATAACCTTCCAAAATACTTTTGGGCTGAAGCTGTAAGTACTTCTTGTCATATTTTGAATATGGTGCTTATTCGACCTATATCGAAGAAAATTTTCAATGAACTTTGGTTTGGTAGAATCCCCATAATACTTATTTTAAAGTTTTTGGCTGCAAATATTTTATTCTTAATACAAAATATAATCTAAGAAAATTTGACTCCAAGGCCGATGAAGGTATTTTTCTATATTATTCCGCCAAAAGTAAAGGATTCAGATTATTCAATAAAACCTCATTGACTGTTGAAGAATCAATCAATGTTATATTTGATGAACATAACACCCAAGCACTAAATGAAAGCGACGATGAAGGTAGTCAATCCGCAATGAACAAGACATCAGAAGATACAAACAATATAAGTCATCCGGAAAGTCTGCCAAGGAAACTAAAGTTTTCCATAAATCATCCTGAGGATTTGGTAATAGGTGATGTATCGAAAGGTGTAAGTACACATTCCTCAAATAGAGATATTATTACAAATGTTTCTTTTATTTCTCCAATAGAACTTAAAAATACTGATGAAGCTTTTGCTGATAAATTTTGATTTCTGCTATGCAAAAGGAACTCAACCAATTTGAACGCAATCAAGTTTGAGAACTTATTCCTAAACCTATTGATTATCCGATCATTGGTACTAAATGGGTTTTCTGAAATAAATTAAATGAGGATGGTTCAGTTACACGTAACAAAGCACGTCTCGTAGATCAAGGATATAACCAAGAGGAAGGTATCGACTATGATGAGACTTATGCTCCTGTTGCTAGACTTGAATCTATCTGAATGCTTTGCGTTTTTGCTTGTTTTTATAACTTCAAACTTTTTCAATTTGGATGTTAAAAGTACTTTTCTAAATGGAGTTATCAAAGACGATATTTTTGTCAAACAACCCCCTGGTTTTGAAGATTTTAAACACCCTGACCACGTATTCAAGTTATGAAAGGCTCTATACAGATTCAAACAAGCCCCTCGTGCTTGGTATGAACGTCTTAGCTTCTTTCTACTTGAAAATGGTATTTCAAAAGGAAAAAGTGATACTATCATTTTTATAAAATCTTCTGCCGATTCTTTGTTATTAGGTCATATATATGTTGATGATATCATATTTGGATCTACTAATGAGATGCTATGTAATGAGTTTGCTAAGTGTATGAAGAGTAAATTTGAGATAAGCATGATGGGAGAACTGACCTTTTTTGTAGGATTGTAAATCCAACAAGATTCACAAGGAACTTTAATCTATCAGGCTAAGTACACGAAGGATTTGCTCAAAAAGTTTGACATGGACAATGCAAAGCCTATCAGAACTCCAATGGCAATATCCACTAAGCTTGACCTTGATAAAAGTAGTAAACCAACAGACATATGTAAGTATCGTGGTATGATTGGTAGTTTATTTTATCTAACTGCTAGTCGCCCAAACATTATGTTTGTTGTATGCCTTTGTACCAGATATCAGGCTAATCCTAAGGAATCACATTTGGGCGCAATTAAGCATATCTTTAGATACCTTGAAGAAACTTTGTCGGCAGGTTTATGGTATCCCAAAACCACGTCCTTTGACCTTGCTGGTTACTCGGATGCTAATTTTGCTTGATACAAAGTCGATCGAAAAAGTACCAGCGGCACGTGTCATTTCCTAGAAAAGTCTTTAGTCTCCTGGTTTAGCAAGAAATAAAATTATGTTGCATTATCAACAACTGAGGCAGAGTATATCGTCGCAAGACGTTGGTGTGCTCAAATTTTATGGATGAAGCAAACCCTAGAAGACTTCAATCTGCACTATAAGAATATTTTTATTTTCTGTGATAATACTAGCACCATTACTCTCACCAAAAATTTAGTATGCCACTCACGCACTAAGCATATAGAAATCCGTCAGTATTTTTTAAGGGATCATCAATTACACGGAGATATTTATTTAGAGTATGTGGACACAGAACATCAATTTGAAGACATCTTTACTAAACCTTTAGCTGAAGATCGATTCAACTTTATCCGTAGAGAATTAGGGCTTTTAGATTCTGATAAAATATAAGAATCCTAAGATGCTTTAAAATTTTTTGTCATACTTTTCAAAAAGTTTTGAAGATTTTGTATACAAGCCGAAAATGGCCCTTATGTCAAAAAGGTGTAAATAACCTTAAGCAAAACGGTATTTAAGTGTCATCGGACCATCGCTAGCTGGTATCCGGCCTCTACAGCTACTCCGAGATGATTTAAACTCTTAAAAATGTACGATTTAAGTTCAGCACTTATTATTCTGTATTTATATCAAGTCAAGAAAGGCATAATATCGAGTAAAATTACATTGATATTCTGGAAATATATATCAACAGAATTCGAACCGAACTCGGGCCGAGCTCGGAACGAACTTGGTTAGTTTAATTCCAGAATATGCTATATCATTTAATTCTCTTCCTAATTTTGGTTTCTTCTACTCTATATATAGATTATTTTGTTGCTCATTCATTCAGACTAACGAAAATTATCCCTCCTCCAAAAATAAACTTAGCTTTTCTTCCTTCATCCTCTCCCAATGGACCCTAAAAGGAAACAAGATTTCTTTTCCGCCTCTTTTTTCAGTCCCATTATGCCAAACTTAGGAGAATTCGACGATTTTACCTTTCGAAGCCTCAAAATTTCAGATGTTTGGTTTAATGACTTCTCCAAGAGACACATCTGTTTTCGTCATCCTATTGATTTTTCTTTCCAATACATAGACTATCTACCTATTCGTCAAAAACTTTAACTTGAAGAATTTGTTACGACCTGTACCAAAATTTACACCAATGCTATTCAAATGTTCTATTGTAACTTAACATATGAACATGATACTATTTTATCTAGAGTTCGTGGTATTCCAATTGAATTCGATGCGAATGACTTAGGTAAAATTCTATGCATTCCCGCTGATGGACAAACCTTAGTCAACATCATGCAAGTTCAATTCGACCATGACTTAACCCTAGATTCTTTCAAGAATATCCTTTGTCACCCTCTTGAATGACCATTGGTAAATTTTATGCTAGATATTTAAATGGTCACTTCTTTGAAATGCATCATATTATCTTTTCAACTTTTCTACCTAAGAAGATTTACTTTGATGATGTCTCTTATCTAGAAATATCAGCTTTATATCACTTGTATTTTGGCACTAAATTTAATGTTCCCTAGACCATCTTATCTCAAATGGTTCAATGTCGCATGAAAGGGCGTCCAGTACTATACGCCATGTACTTGCCAACTATTTTCACCTATTTCGACATTCCTTTGGATACTTGTCCAAATCTTGATAAACCTTTATACCTCAATAGAATTTGAAGATTTGAGCCAACTATGCTTTTACCTTATAACTCATCATCAAACTCGAATACTCATCATGTTGATTCTGTCCCTCTGGCTGATGACCAACCACAAACCTTAGAGTCTATTTTTACTCTTTTGCGAGATCGCTTACACCAAGAAGATATATGCAATCGTGCTACTGATCATCGCCAAACTCTTCAGACTCAGGCTCTTGGCAACACTTTGATAGAAATTTAGTACACCCTATCGAAGCACCCAACCAGACCTTTTTTGATTCTCCGAAATCTAAATAAAGAAGTTTGTATTGATCACCCATATGTTCAGCGACATTTGGATCCAACTGATGCCTTCTTTGAACCAAAAAAAATACTTGAACCCGATGATGAAAATGAAGAAAATGATAATTAGTTACTCAATTGATTTGAATGTTAAACAGTTTACTTTGAGTTGCTCCACTATAATGCTTCCATTACACATCCACTTTTGTATGTTTTCTTTCAAATGAATAAAATTTTAAATGCAAATTTTTTTCTTTTGTCACTATTTATATTATCCTGTATATTATTTACTCTCTTATTTTTTTGTCATCTCACCGATTTTAGGGGAGCATGTCATTTTGATCAAATGACAACAGGGAAGAAAGAATACATGATACTAGCATACAAGACGATACTTGATAGACGTTGTCTTCATCATATCAACTACTCCACAATTACGGGGGAGCTTTTCATATCAAAGACTTGTAGTATCATTCATAGTTTGTCAATATCAAAATGGGGGAGATTGTTGGCCCATTCGGTCTCAATCAACTTGATTTTGATAGTTAACTAAACCATACATTGATATGTCGCATCTGAAGCCTCAACACTGCTACTGTATGTCATCTGTATTGCGTCTATTCAAATATAATCTTTATTTATTTGAGTCTAGGACTGATGTACGCTGAGGCACACTGGCAAAACCAAGAACTTATAAACTAGATACCTAGTCCACTCAAATAAACCAAAAAACATATCCACCAAATTAGGTTATATTCATTTACAAAGTCTACCATACTAGGAGACCAAACTCGGATCGAACTCGGTTACCCTTTTGGTATAAAATCAACCAGTTCAATAGCTCCTGATGTTTTTGCCCAACGGTTGGAAATTTTAATTAAACCCTGACTGAATTTTGACCGAATTCTATTTGTCTACAACCTATAAATAGGATTAGAATTTCCATTCTTACTTACTCAACCAACTCAACTATTCTTAAGTCTTCTATCCTATTGTGAGCAAACCTGTAAGTCTTAAACTTACCATTTAAAGAGCAACTCCCTACCCTTCCTAGTGCTAAGTGCGATATCGGTCTAGAAGTCTTCTGAGTTGTAAAGAGCTTTGTTCGATCAGTTACTCTCTCTCTCTCTCTCTCAAGCTATGAAGTTATGAGACTTCGGCTCAAAACTCGTGGTGTAAAGAAGTAGCAAGCCTTCAGATCAAAGATTGTGATTCACTATTGGTGATTATAGTGGAGAAACTCCGAGCTTGAGTTCTCGGGACTGGACTAGTCCTCTCAGAGGGAAACCAGTATACATCTTGGTATTTTCGTTTGCCTTCTCTCTCTACTTTACTTCTTTACTTTACTGTCTTTATATACACTATTAGTTAGCTACTGCCTTCATTCTGATAATCTAAAATTGGGTAGATTATTTTGTTGTACTCTATTTACCCCCTCTAGAGTTGCCTCATGTTCCTTCACGAGGAACGTAAAATAACAGAAAGTAAAAAAAGCTCACCAAATTGGCAAGGTATAATTGCCAAAAGCGAGCTCCCGGCCTAAACCTTCTAGTCCACTAACACGAAGGGGTTCAGAAACCACACTCTAGGTCTCAAGACCACGCTCCAAGCTCGAGATAAAATGAAGAAGAGACGAGAGAGAAAGAGAAAGAAAGAAATATAATATCTATAGTACTATTTATAGAGAAATATCTTAAAAATATCTTTAAAATATCTCGAAAAGCAAAATAAATATCTGTCGGACAGTATATCGTCGGTATACTGTAGTATACCGTCGGTATACCAGTCAGGTAGTAAAGTTTCAATTTTGAGAATTTCTGAGCTTCCTCGAGATCCAATAAAATGTAATAACTAACACAAAAATATGTATCTGCATAAAATACGAATACTGTGAGACGAGTCTCACAACTCTCTCCTTCTTAGAAAATTTTTTCCTTGAAATTTCCATAAAGATCCAAAATCAACTAACAAGAAAATCCAAGAAAGCAAGCATGAAACTAAAAACAAGCAGAAAACTCATGTGAGCATAAAATTTCTAGGCAATAACAAAAAATCAAAAAATAAACAATAACAAACATAACAGATAAGCTAACAATCAATCACAGGCAGAAACTAAAATAGGACCCGGGTATATGAATAACTATACCTCCCAAGTTGAAGGAAAATAGATAACGAGTACATATATCGCCCTCGCGCTCCCATGTCGAATCGCCCAGTGAGTGATGCTCCCAACCAACACAAACTAATCTGATAGTCCAATTCTTGAGAACCTTCTCCCTCTTATCCAAAATGGACACAAGCCTTTCCTCGTACGATAGGTCGATACCAATGACCAACTCAAAATGATCTAGGATATGTCTCGGGTTTGGAATATACCGGCACGACTGAGATACGTAAAATATGTCATGTACCTCATGAAGCGATGGTGGAAGAGCTAAACGATAAGATATGTCTCCAATCTCTCGAGAATATCGAATGGGCCTATATATCTAGGACTAAGCTTTCCTCGTACTCCAAATATGATAACTCCACGGGTAGGCAAAACCCTCAAAAATTTATGGTCGTTGACAGAGAACTCAAGATGACGACGGTTCTGATCTGCCCAATGACGCTGGCAATCCTGAGCCACTCTGAGATGCTTTTTGATATGTATGATCACTCCAACCGACTGAGCAATCATCTCTGGACCAAGCATCTGTCTCTCGTCAATGTCATCCCAAGCTAATGATGATCTGTATATCCTACCATACAAAGCCTCGAAGAGTGCCATCTGAATGCTCGCTTGGAAGTTATTGTTGTAGGAGAACTCTACTAAATGCAAGTAATCCTTCCAAGATCCACCAAAGTCAAGTGTACAAGCTCGAAGCATATCCTCCAAAGTCTTAATAGTACGCTCTGATTGCCCGTTTGTCTACGGATGGTAGGTTGAACAGAACTTCAACCTGGTACCCAAACTCTGCTATAAGCTCTACAAAAAATAAGATATGAAATACGAATCTCTATCTGAAACTATGCTAATTGGTATTGCATACAATCTAACTATCTACCTCATGTACATCTCAGCTAGCTACTCTGTAGACTGGCCCACTCTGAAAGAAAGAAAGTGAGTAACCTTTGTGAGCCGATCCACGATAACTCATATAATATCTTTTCCAGATAGAGATCTAGGAAGACCGGTCACAAAGTCCATAGTAATATGGTCACCCTTCTACTGTAAAATCGATAAAGGCTAAAGTAGTCTGGCATGTCTCTGATGTTCAACCTTGACCTGCTGACAGACTAAACACCAAAAAATGAACCGACCTATCTCCCACTTCATACTATTCCACCAGAAGTGCTGACGAATATCCTGATACATCTTCATCCCTCCTGGATGAATTGAGTACTGAGAACTATGGGACTCTGACCTAATCTCCTGTCGGATATCTCCTCTTGGCACACAAAGTCGACTCCCAAACCTGAGAGTCCCATCCTCATGAATGTTCAACTCTAGTTTGTGTCCTAACTCACACTCTGCTCTGAGCTGTTAAAGCCTGACATAACCAGTCTTCTCTGCTCTTATTCGCTCAACTATAAAAAACTGAACCTGCAGACTCGCCATCAAACCGATATCAGCAGGTAATATTACCTCGAAACCCATCTCCTATAGATCCTCCAAAATATGGAGCTGCCTTGTCAAGAAGTAAGCTCCTCCTCTCCTACTCAAGGGGTCTGCTACGACATTAGCCTTCCCTGGATGATACTGTCTGACAAAAACTCAAGCTACCTTCTCTGACACATATTGACTTCCTTTTATATGAACACATACCTCAAGCTCTTGTGGTATGTGAAGATCTTCAATCGATCACCATATAGGTAATGCCTCCAGAGCTTAAGTACAAACACTACTGCTGCCAACTCAAGATCATGCGTCAAATATCTCTTCTCATTGTCTCGAAGCTGCCGAGACTCATAAGCTATCACTCTGCCATACTGCATAAGGACACACCCTAGTCCCACTCCTGAAGCATCGCAATATACTGAGAACCCACCTGGTCCCACTGGAAGTGTTAGAATAGGAGGCAAAATCATCTGACCACTCAAAGCGCAATTTATCTTCTCAAAAGAAGTCTGACAAGCATCTGACCACTCAAAGCGCACATCCTTACACGTCAGCCATGTCAAAGGTGCCGAGATTCTAGCAAAGTCTTCCATAAACCGTCTGCAGTAGCCTGCTAGATCCAAGAAACTGCGCACATCTGTAGCTGTACGGGGTACTGGCCAACTCTCAAAAGCCTCCACCTTCTTGGGATCCACCTCGACTCCTCCATCAAAAATAATATTTTCCAAGAATGAGATACGATCAAGCCAGAACTCATACTTGCTGAACTTCGCATACAGTTGCTGCTCTCGAAGAATTTGAAGAACTACGCAAAGATGTTTCTTATGCTCTACCTCACTCTGACTATAGACCAAGATATCATCAATAAATACTATCACAAACTGGTCTAGGTAAGGCATAAAGATGCTATTCATGAGAGACATGAATATAGCTGGTGCATTGGTCGCTCCAAATGGCATAACTAGGAACTCCCAATAACCATATATAGATTTGAATGTTGTCTTGGGTATGTCCTGCTCCCTGATTCTGATTTGATGATACTCAGACCAAAAATTGATCTTACAAAATATAGTTGCCCCACTGAGCTGATCAAATGTCACTACCCAATTCTAGAAAATAGGATTATTTTTTATTTTTATTTTGTAAATTGTGTATTGTATTTAATTAATTATATTTATATTTAAATAGTGATTGTATTATTTTTAATTGATTGTTTTAGGGTTTTGGCTAGCCTGGACCCATGTCAGACCCTAGTGGACCTATGTCTGACCCCGCCCACACCCTTATGAGGATTATTTTGGGGCTTAGAAATATTTATTATATTTTTAGTGGGTTAGTTGGAGAGATTTGGAGTTAGTTTGAGTGCTTTTGGAACCCGAAACCCAAAACCAATTTAGGGAAGGGCATTTTGGGCATTTGGAGAATTAGTGAACCCTTATTAGGAGTGGCCGGCCCCTAACCAGCAGCCCCCACCCGAGAACCAGCAGCCACAGCCCTCTTTCTTCACATTCCACTCTTCTTTTTCACTTCTTCTTCTTTTCCACTACTTCTTTCTTCTTCCTTCCTTCTTCCAAGTAAGTTCTCCTTCATTTTTCTTCCTTCTTCCTTCCATTCCTTCTTCTTTATGTGAACCCTAACCTTGCATTTTCTCTAACCTAGGTGTGTGGAGCCAAGATTTAGTATAGAGGCTAGATTTGGTGGCTTGGAGCTTGAGGGAGGTGATTTATAGTAGATCGAAGACTTTGGCCTTGGGATTCCAACTCCCAAGAGGTAAAACCTAACTTTCCCCTTGCTAATTACTTTTATGTAGTGTAATTAGTGTTTTAGAACCTTCCTAGACCCTAAGCCTACCCGTGGGAGGAAGTTGGAACTAGTTTGGTTGAGTTTAGAGACTTTGACACTAGGTTTTGTGTCAATTTCGGGTGGAATCCAAATTTGGCCCAATTTTGGGTGATGCCCTAGATTAGACGAACCTAGGTAGACGTTGTCGGGTGTCTTGAGGGTGAGTGCGTATCTCCGTTCGGACACGGGAAGCCGTGTCGTGGAGAAACGGGCGTTTCGAGCAAAATTAGGGTTTTTCGTAGTTACTGATTCTAAGTGCGTGTGTGTTTCCACCACAGGCCTAGAATCGATGGAGTAGCATTTTTTCTAGGATCTAGGAATTGTATAGAACCCGTGGGTAAATTTTGGGCTGATTCCGAGTTGGTTTGGTGTACGTTTCAGGAGGTTTTCCGAACCGCACACCGCGTGTTCGTCGAAATGACCGAACGGCCATTTCGACTTGGTTTCCTAGTTTCGGGCTTGTGCGCGCGTTGGGTTAGCATCGGAGAGTGTGTGCTAGAGTTCTCGGGTTATAGTTTATATATTTATAGGTGTTTGTGCGTGTCGGGGCCGTTGGGCGTGCGTTGGGGAGTGTTGTGTGCGTGGTTGTGTGTAGTGTTGTGTTTGTGTTTGTGTATATATATAAATATATATATATATATGTATGTGTGTCTATATATGTATATATATTTATATATATGTGTGAATTTATATATATGTGCTTGTGTATTTATATGTCTATGTGTACATATATATATGTGTATATGTAAGAGTGTGCGTGTGTGTGTATATGTATGTATATATATATATATATATATATATATATATATATATATGTGTATGTGTATGTGTATGTGTATATATATATATCCTTGAGTGTGTGTGTATATGTATATATATATATCTGTGTATGTGTGCACATATATATAAATAGGTGTTTATATATATATATATATATATATATATATATAGCTATGTATATAATTATATGTGTGTGTGTGTTGATATGTGTTTAAGTGTGTGTGTGTGTGTTAGTATATAGATATATATAGAGTTATATATATGTATATAGGTGTGTGTATGCTCGTGTGTGTGGCGAAGCGAGGGGGGGGGGGAACAGCCAGCCAGCAGCAGCAGCACAGCAGCAGCAGATGCTAACAGCAGCAATATGAAGCAGCAGCATGAGCAGGCACAGCAGCAGCAGCAGCAAGCTCCAGAAGTAGCAGCGAGGCTAGTAGCGAGGGTGAGTGAGTTATGAGGGTTTAATAGATAAATAGATTATTAGATAGTTAGTATAATAGATAGCTAGATAGATGGATTGATAGTTAGATAGGTAAATAGATATATAGTTACTTAGATAGATAGATAGATAGATAGATAGGTAGTTGGATAGATAGATATATCTATGGATAGATAGGTAGTTATCTATCTAAGGTATAGATATCTATATACATATAGTTATATACATATCTATAGGTATCTAGATAGTTATACATATATATTTATGAGTTGGGTAAGGTATATATGAGTATATGTGTATGTGTGTGTGGATATCTATATCTATATATATATATATGTATATATATATATATATGATAGATATATATATTTTCTAGCTTAGATAGCTACTAGATAACTAGTTAGAGGGGTTTGAGAGCGGTATCTCAATACCTTGAGATATCCAAGGTATTGAGTTTCGAGCGGGGTATTTGAGCATTGGCCTAGGAATAGTATTAGAGTGATTTTTATATGCTTATGTGTATATAATTATGCGTGCTAGCATAGGTTTTAGCGGGTTTAGGCGGGGTGCGTGGCCTAGGACGAGGTATCGGATACCGAGGGTATCCCGGTATCTTGAGGAGGCGAGTTTGAGAGTTTTCTAGCTTATTGAGCTCGGTTTGACCTAGAATTTCATGGGCACCCTAGTTTGACCTAACTTTGACCATAATTATCCCCGTTGACCGTAAACGTCAACGTTTGACCTAGTTTTAACCTAGAGTTGACTTTTTGGACCTGGGTTGACTTTTTGACCCAAATTTTACCCGTTCGACCTAGAATAGCCCTAGAAGCCTATTTTTAATAATTTTATATCAGTTTAAATCCTTAGAACCCTGTTTAATTCTGCTTTTCGTAATAGGTTCTTGCAACACCGGTCCGGATCTCGATCCCATCAGTTGCTCAGGACATCAGGCGAGTACCTACCTCTGATAGTTTCTATTTCATGATAGCATTTATATCACCTGTTCTAGGACTGTGATACTTGATTCTGACATATTTTTACACGAGCTGGTATTAGTGGATCCCGTTATGAGATGCTATCCCCCTTACCATGTTCATCGGGTACTCTATCACGTGTATTTTATCATGTGCTTCGGGTATTGATTCTCATGTGCTATCATGTGCTTCTTGTGCTCTCGCCTTCGTGTGCGCGAGCTATTATCATTTATGTAGCGTGTTGTGGTTGGATCCAAGAGTATTAGTGGGGGAGGGGAGTAGGAGTTGGTTATGTGATCAAAGCCAAACAATATTCATGTGTATGTCAGTTATGCAACGCATAACGGAGTTATTATAGTGTTTTTCATGTGCAACCTAAGTCGATCACATAACGAACTTGTGCTCAAGGCACTTAGCTAGTATTCATGTTTCTCACCTGCAGTTACTTTTTCACTACTTGTATTGTTCTCCAGTTTACTTTGCAGCTACTTATTGTGCTCCAGCATATATTTATTTCCTGTGCATCTTGTATACTTTTCTATTGCTCGTCATATACACCTTACCATGTATTTGGAGTTGCTTTCAGAGTTATGTACTTTGCCCTAGTCCTGACTAGGCATATTTTTTCCAGAGGATCTTGAGGATTATTGTCCGACGTTCTACGGACCGGGTGTTGACGAGGGTTGAGAGTTCATATATATATTGCGTGGTTGCCCTCCTTTTGGAGAGGATTATTCATATATATATTGTGTGGTTGCCCTCCTTTTTGGAGAGGTTATGGCAGATTTTTTGTGAGATATATAGATAGTTGGTTGACCTAGAATAGACCTTACAGCGTTCTACCGCCGATTCTGCGGCGTAGGCTGGACGTACCCACGACTCATGCCCGATTTTCGGGTGTGGGTTGTGACACATTTTTGGTGGTGGCCCATGCAGGTCTACTTTTTAGGTTTACCTGCAATAGGATATAGGATATAGGCTGAGAGAGAGTGTGCTCAATCACAACTAGGACCCTTCCTGATTTCTTTTGCTATCTTTAATTTTTTCTAAAATTGTTTCTTTTGCAATATTACTGTCCTTCTTTGATGATATCGTTTCTTGCACTATATTGACTTCTTTTGATCTGTGTTCAGGATGCCTCCGAAGATCAGATCTCAGTGCACCGTCCCAGCAGCTGCCACCGAGAGGTCTGCCACCTCTCGTCCTGCTCGACTTCTGGCAGTCGCTACCGCTCCACTCGCCACTCCTGCGGTTGAGGGAGCGTCTGTTTCTCTCGGAGATCCTCTTACTCCCATTGATCCGAGAGTCACCCCAGTTGTTCCGGTGGTATCTCCTCCACCACCGCCTGCACCAGTGGATGCCACACAGTTGTTTGCGTTCTTCCGAGAGATGATGGACGTGCAGCACCGCCAGGTGGATGTTATGAGGATGGGCATTGAGAATGCTCATCAGGTGGCTATGACAGCGGTCGATAGAGTGGCTCAGATCCAGCCACAGCCAGAGCAGGCTCAGCATCCTAGGCCGGGCAGTATTATCGACTTCCAGAGGATGAGGTCCAAGGAGTTCCGGGGTACAGAGGGGATCCTGTACGCCGACGACTGGATCGAGCATATAGAGGGCATCTTCAGGCTGGCGATGATCCCAGCCAGCATGCAGATCAAGGCAGCGGGCAGCCAGATATTTGACCTTGCCCTTACTTGGTACCATACGGATACGCGAATAGCAGTTCCGGGACTGACTTGGGAGGCTTTCAAGAAGCTTTTCAAGGAAAAGTTCTTCCCGGATGTGGCTCTCAGTGCATTAGAGAGTCAGCTTGAGGCGCTCGTCCAGGGGACCATGCTAGTGGACGAGTATGCAGCGGAGTTCTGCCGTCTGGGCAGATTTGTTGAGGGGTTGTCCGAGGCAGCGAAGGCGCGGAAGTTTCGCAAGGGTTTGGTCATAGCGGTCAAGTCCTTGACTAGGAGCGGCTGCGAGGCAACCTTCGAGCAGATTGTCAGCGACGCCCAGAGGGCTGAGGATGACTTGGAGCTGAAGACCAAGAGGGGCAGAGATGCTTTCAGAGCAGGCAGCAGTGCAGGCCCAGCCAAGAGGCCATTCCAGCAGACCCAGCAGCACCAGGGTCAGGGTCGTGCACCCTTCCGACAGGCGCCCCAGCAGCAGAGGCAGGGACAACAGCAGGGCCGAAGGCAGTCCATCGTTTGCCCTTTCTGTAGGAAGCCAGGGCACGGATGGGACATATGCAGAAAGAGGCTGGGCAGATGTTTGTTGTATGGAGCAGCAGATCACCAGCTGAAGGATTGTCCTTCAGCATTTGCCCGTACAGCTCAGGGCAGAGAAGCCACTCAGAGGGCACCAGCCAGAGCACCTGCAGCGCAGCAGAGAGGACAGCCCTTGCAGACTCAGCAGCAGAGGTTCGCCCAGCACCAGCAGCAGCACCGAGGAGGACAGCATGGGCGAGCTTTTTTCCTGATCGTAGATGAGGCCGAGCCCGTTGGTGATGTGATCTCAGGTTCTGTTCTTCTTGATTCCATTCCAGCTCTTGATTTATTTGATTTTGGTGCTTTCCATAGCTTTTTGTCTGTATCTTTTGCTGTTAGACACCATCTTGTTGCTGAACCTTTAGCTAGACTCTGCAAGATCACGATCGGGGGTGGTATCATCCTAGTCAGTGATGTCTGCAGAGACCAGAGAGTTACCTTGGGAGGCCGGAAGTTGAGTGTGTGCCTACTCGTAATGCCACTTCCGAGCTACGATATTATACTCGGGATGGATTGGTTGAGTATGCATTGTGCTAGTATAGATTGTCGTGGAGGCAGAGTTTTGTTTTGTCCGCCGGGTGAGCCAGAGTTTCAGTTTGCTCGAGGAGCAACGGAGCAGACCGAGGGAGTCTTTTGTGGAGCCCTGGTGGTAGAGCCGAGGTTGCTACATCCACTGATAGAGGAGTACATGGATGTCTTTTCGGAGGAGTTGCCAGGGTTACCTCCGGACAGAGATGTGGAGTTCTCTATAGACTTGGTGCCAGGCGCTTAACCGATATCCCAGCACGTCTATAGAGTCAGCAACAGTGAGCTGATAGAGTTGAAGAAGCAGGTGGATGAGCTTCAGGACAAGGGATTTATCAGATCTAGTTCTTCTCTGTGGGGTGCTCCGGTACTTTTTGTGCCGAAGAAGGATGGGTCGATACGGATGTGTATCGACTACAGGGCTCTGAACAACCTCACAATCAAGAACAAGTATCCGCTGTCGCGTATTGATGATCTTTTTGACCAGTTGAGCAGAGCGAGGGTGTTTTCCAGGATTAATCTGAGGACAGGCTACCACCAGGTGAAGGTCAGGAAGGAGGATATTCCGAAGACAGCTTTTCGGACCAGATATGGGCAGTATGAGTTCTTGGTGATGCCGTTTGGGTTGACTAATGCCCCGGCAGTGTTCATAAATCTGATGAACAAGGTGTTCCATCAGCATCTGGACAGGTTTGTGGTGGTGTTTATAGATGATATCTTGGTGTATTCGAAGATCCAGAGAAGCATGAGGAGCATCTGAGGATAGTGCTGGAGACTCTCAGAAAGGAGAAGCTTTATAGAAAGCTTTCAAAGTGCGAGTTCTTCCTTGACAAGGTTGAATTTCTTGGTCATGTGGTGACTGTAGAGGGTATCTAGGTGGATCCGAGAAAGATCATGGCAGTTGAGGCATGAAGTGCTCCGAGTTCAGTAGCCGAGGTCAGAAGTTTCCTGGGACTGGCAGGTTACTACTGGAGATTTGTTCAGGATTTTTCCCAGATTGCAGAGCGTTGTCCAGGCTGACTCGGAAGGACGTGGAGTTTGTTTGGTCAGAGGAGTGCCAGATCGCCTTTGATGAGCTGAAGAGGAGGTTGACGACAGCTCCAGTGTTGACGTTGCCATCAGGTTCTGAAGGATTCACTATCTATAGTGATGCATCGGAGAAGGGACTGGGTTGTGTATTGAAGCATAATGGGAGGGTGATTGCCTATGCTTCCAGGCAATTACGACCTCATGAGAAGAACTATCCTACCCACGATTTGGAGTTGGCAGCGGCCATCTTTGCTCTGACGTTGTGAAAACACTATTTATATGGAGAGCGTATAGAGATCTTCACAGACCACAAGAGCTTGAAGTATGTGTTTACCCAAAAAGAGCTGAACATGAGGCAGAGGTGATTGATGGAGTTGATGAAAGACTTCGACATATCGTTGTAGTACCATCCAGGAAAGGCGAACGTAGTTGCGGATACGTTGAGCAGGTATCCGGTAGCTATGTGCCTGACTACAGATCGTTATGTTCTGGCAGATCTAGAGAGCTTGGGCATTGAGGTGATAGTGCCTGGAGTTGAGATGCAGATGTGGGGACTGCAGATTCAGTCAGAGTTGGTAGACCGGATCAGGGCTACACAGTTTGAGGATGAGTTCCTGAGGAGTATCAGGGCGCAGGTTAAGATGGGATTATCAGATGACTTCACCATTGCTGATGACGGTTCCTTGCGGCACGGTACCAGCTTGTGTGTGCCGAGTGGGTCATTGCGCGAGGAGGTTCTTCAGGAGGCGCATCGATCGCAGTACTCTATGCATTCATGTGCCAACAAGATGTATAGAGATCTGAGAGAGCATGTATGGTGGTACGGGATAAAGTGGGAGGTAGCACGCTTCGTATCTCGATGCTTAGTGTGCCAGCAGGTGAAGGCGGAGAGGCAGAGGCCAGGAGGTTTTCTCCAGCCGTTACCCATTCCCGAGTGGAAATGGAAGCATGTGACCATGGATTTTGTTTCTGGACTTCCCTGTTCTCCAGGCGGGAAGGATGCGATTTGGGTCATCGTGGAAAGGTTGACCAAATCGGCCCACTTTCTACCATTCAAAGTGGGTACGTCTACAGAGAGACTAGCAGAGATGTATATGCGCCAGATAGTCAGACTACATGGAGTTCCTGTGAGCATAGTATCAGATCGGGACAGTCGCTTTACTTCCCATTTCTGGAGGAGTCTGCAGGCTAGCTTGGGCACCCAGCTCAAGTTTAGTAGTGCATATCACCCACAGACATATGGTCAGTCAGAGAGGACCATCCAGACACTTGAGGACATGCTTCGCACTAGTATTTTGGATTTCAGGGACTCTTGGGAGGATCACTTGCACTTGGTAGAGTTTGCTTACAACAACAGCTACCAAACCAGTATCGAGATGTCACCTTTCGAGGCATTGTATGGACGGAGGTGTCGCACTCCGTTATCATGGGATGATGTAGGCGAAAGAGCTTTGCTTGGCCCAGAGATGGTGGTTGATGCAGTGGAGAAGGTCAAGCTCATTAGAGATAGACTTAAGGTGGCGCAGGACAGGCAGCGGCATTGGGCCGATAGCCACCGGAGACCTTTAGAGTTCGAGGTATAGCATAGAATCAAGATTTTGTTCTTGTGTTTTCTTGTGATTGTTTATTTTAGACTAAGTGCAGAGACCTTGTTTGTGCTAGGTTGAAGATCTGGTGTTCCTGAGGATTTCTTCGACGCGGGGCATTATTCGCTTCGGAGGCAGGAAGCTTAGCCCACGTTTCGTCGGACCCTTTCGTATTCTTGAGAGGGTTGGCGCCGTGGCATATAGGCTTGAGTTGCCTCCTACGCTGGAGGGAGTTCATGATGTGTTCCACGTGTCGCAGTTAAGACGGTACATGGCGGATCCCACTGACGTATTGGATCACTCGGAGATCGTGGTAGGCCCTACTCTTAGCTATCCAGAGCAGCCGGTGGAGATTCTGGATCGGCAGGAAAAGGTGTTGAGGAACCAGACTATTCCCTTGGTTCGCGTCGCGTGGAGGCATCACTCTCCAGGTGAGTCGACCTGGGAGAGGGAGGATGAAATGCGCGAGCGATACCCCTATCTTTTCGAGCCCTGAGGTATGGTTCTTTTCTTGCATTCCTGTCCTAGTTTCGTCTTTTAATTTCGAGGACGAAATTACTTTAAGGAGGGTAGGCTTGTCACTACCCAATTCTAGAAAATAGGGTTATTATTTTTTTTGTAAATTGTGTATTATATTTAATTTATTATATTTATATTTAAATAGTGATTGTATTATTTTTAATTGATTGTTTTAGGGTTTTGGCTAGCCTGGACCCATGTCAGACCCTAGTGGACCCATGTCCGACCTAGCCCACACCCTTGTGAGGATTACTTTGGGGCTTAGAAATATTTATTATATTTTTAGTGGGTTAGTTGGAGAGATTTGGAGTTAGTTTGAGTGCTTTTGGAACCCGAAACCCAAAACCAATTTAGGGGAGGGCATTTTGGGCATTTGGAGAATTAGTGAACCCTTATTAGGAGTGGCCGACCCCTAACCAGCATCCCCCACCCGAGAAACAGCAGCCACAGCCCCCTTTCTTCACATTCCACTCTTCTTCTTTACTTCTTCTTCTTCCCCACTACTTCTTTCTTCTTCCTTCCTTCTTCCAAGTAAGTTCTCCTTCATTTTTCTTCCTTCTTTCTTCCATTCCTTCTTCTTTATGTGAACCCTAACCTTACATTTTTCCTAACCTAGGTGTGTGGGGCCTAGATTTAGTGTGGAGGCTAGATTTGGTGGCTTGGAGCTTGAGTGAGGTGATTTCTAGTAGATCAGAGACTTTGGCCTTGGGATTCCAACTCCCAAGAGGTAAACCCTAACTTTTTCTTTGCTAATTACTTTTATGTAGTGTAATTAGTATTTTAGAACCTTTCTAGACCCTAAACCTACCCGTGGGAGGAAGTTAGAACTAGTTTGGTTGAGTTTAGAGACTTTGACACTAGATTTTGTGTCAATTTTGGATGGAATCCGAATTTGGCCCAATTTTGGGTGATGCCCTAGGTTAGAAGGACCTAGGTAGACGTTGTCGAGTGTCTTGAGGGTGAGTGCGTGTCTCCGTTCGGACACGGGAAGTCGTGTCACAGAGAAACGGGCGTTTCAGGCAAAATTGGGGTTTTTCGTCGTCGCCGATTCTAAGTGCGTGTGCGTTTCCGCCACAGGCCTAGAATCGACGGGGTAGCATTGTTTCTAGGATCTAGGCATCGTATAGAACCCGTGGGTAAATTTTGGGCCAATTCCGAGTTGGTTTGGTATACGTTTCAGGAGGTTTTCCGAAACGCACACTGCGTGTTCGTCGAAATGACCGAACGGCCATTTCGACTTGGTTTTCTAGTTTCGGGCTTGTGCGCGCATTGGGTTAGCATCGGAGAGTGTGTGCTAGAGTTCTCGAATTATAATTTATATATTTATAGGTGTTTGTGCGTGTCGGGGACGTTGGGCGTGCGTTGGGGAGTGTTGTGTGCGTGGTTGTGTGTAGTGTTGTGTTTGTGTTTGTGTATATATATAAATATATATATATATATATATATGTATGTGTTTCAATATATGTATATATATATATATGTGTATTTATATATATGTGCTTGTGTATGTATATGTCTATGTGTATATATATATGTGTGTATATGTAAGAGTGTGCGTGTGTGTGTATATGTATATGTATATATATATATATATATATATATATATATATATATATATATATATATATATATCCTTGAATGTGTGTGAATATATATATATATATATATATATATATATATATATATATATATATATATATATATATATATATATATATATATATATATATATATATATATATGTATATAATTATACGTGTGTGTGTGTTGATATGTGTTTAAGTGTGTGTGTGTGTTAGTATATAGATATATATAGAGTTATATATATATATATGTATATAGGTGTGTGTGTGCTCGTGTGTATGGCGAAGCGAGGAGGGGGGAACAGCCAGCCAGCAGCATCAGCTGTTGCTGTACTGCAGCAGCATCAGCTGTTGCTGTACTGCAGCAGCAGCACAGCAACAGCAGAAGCTAGCAGCAGCAACAGCAATATGAAGCAGCAGCAGCATGAGCAGGCATAGCAGCAGCAGCAGCAAGCTCCAGCAGTAGCAGCGAGGCTAGTATCGAGGGTGAGTGAGTTATGAGGGTTTAATAGATAAATAGATTATTAGATAGTTAGTATAATAGATAGCTAGATAGATGGATTGATAGTTAGATAGGTAAATAGATAGATAGTTACTTAGATAGATAGATAGATAGATAGATAGATAGATAGACAGATAGGTAGTTGGATAGATAGATATATCTATGGATAGATAGGTAGTTATCTGTCTAAGGTATAGATATCTATATACATATAGTTATATACATATCTATAGGTATCTAGATAGTTATACATATATATTTATGAGTTGGATAAGGTATATATGGGTATATGTGTATGTGTGTGTGCATATCTATATATATATATATATATGTATATAGATACTTATATATATATATATATATATATATATATATATATATATATATATATATATATATATGATAGATATATATATTTTCTAGCTTAGATAGCTACTAGATAACTAGTTAGAGGGGTTTGAGAGCGGTATCTCAATACCTTGAGATACCAAGGTATCTCAATACCTTGAGATATCCAAGGTATTGAGTTTTGAGCGGGGTATTTGAGCATTGGCCTAGGAATAGTATTGGAGTAATTTTTATATGCTTATGTGTATATAATTACGCGTACTAGCATAGATTTTAGCGGGTTTAGGCAGGGTGCGTGGCCTAAGGCGAGGTATCGGATACCGAGGGTATCCCGGTATATCGAGGAGGCGAGTTTGAGAGTTTTCTAGCTTATTGAGCTCGGTTTGACCTAGAATTTCAGGGGCACCCTAGTTTGACCTAGATTTGACCATAATTGTCCCCGTTGACCGTAAAAGTCAACGTTTGACCTAGTTTTGACCTAGAGTTGACTTTTGGATCATAGGTTGACTTTTTGACCCAAATTTTACTGGTTTGACCCGTTCGACCTAGAATAGCCCTAGAAGCCTATTTTTAATTATTTTATATCAGTTTAAATCCTTAGAATCCTGTTTAATTCTATTTTTCCTAATAGGTTCTTGCGACACCGGTCCGAATCTCGATCCTCATCAGTTGCTCATGACATCAGGCGAGTACCTACCTCTGATAGTTTTCATTTCATGATAGCGTTTATATCACCTGTTCTAGGACTGTGATACTTGATTCTGACACATTGTTACACGAGCTGGTACTAGTGGATCCCGTCATGAGATGCTATCCCCCTTACCGTGTTCAGCGGGTACTCTATCACGTGTATTTCATTATGTGCTTCGGGTATTGATTCTCATGTGCTATCATGTGCTTCTTGTGCTCTCGCCTTCGTGTGCGCGAGCTATTATCATGTACGTAGCATGTTGTGGTTGGATCCAAGAGTATTAGTTGGGGAGGGGAGTAGGAGTTGGTTATGTGATCAAAGCCAAACAATATTCATGTGTATGTCGGTTATGCAACGCATAACGGAGTTATCATAGTATTTTTTATGTGCAACCTAAGCCGATCACATAACGAACTTGTGCTCAAGGCACTTAGCTAGTATTCATGTTTCTCACCTGCAGTTACTTTTTTACTACTTGTATTGTTCTCCAGTTTACTTTGTAGCTACTTATTGCGCTCTAGCATATATTTATTTTCTGTGCATCTTGTATACTTTTCTATTGCTCATCATATACACCTTACCATGTATTTGGAGTTGCTTTCAGAGTTATGTACTTCACTCCAGTCCTGACTGGGCATATTTTTTCCAGAGGATCCTGAGGATTATTGCCCGACGTTCTACGGGCCGGGTGTTGACGAGGGTTGTGACCCCGAGATCGAGGAGGAGTGCGCCGAGGAGACGCCTTTAGCACCCTAGTTAGCTAGGTGGGTTTCCTGGGTTGTTCCCAGTGGTTTATTTTGGATGATTGTACTTATTCTTTGGTTGCTGTGAGTTGTTGTAGACTATTATGGCCTTGGACTGTATTTTGGATATTGTCTTGCTCTCTTTGGTTCTATTTCTTTGTTGATATCATATCGTGCTTTTATTCTTCCCCTAGATTTTGTGATTGAGAGTTCATATATATATTGCGTGGTTGCCCTCCTTTTGGAGAGGATTATTCATATATATATTGCGTGGTTGCCCTCCTTTTTGGAGAGGTTATGGCAGATTTTTTGTGAGATATATAGATAGTTGGTTGACCTAGAACGGACCTTACAGCGTTCGACCGCCGATTCTGCGGCATAGGCTGGACGTACCCACGACTCATGCCCGATTTTTGGGTGCGGGTCGTGACATCAAACAAGTCATCTATCTTGGGCAAGGGATACTTGTTTTTAATGGTTGCCGCATTTAGTGTTTTATAATCAATTACTAAATGCGATGAACCATCCTTATTTTTTACAAGAAGTAACGGGGATCCCCAAGGCGATACACTAGGTCTAATGAATCCCTTGGCTCTCAAATCCTTAATCATTTGGTACAAGATCTCCAACTTAGATGGTGACATCCAGTATTCTCTTTCTGAAATTGGCTCTACTTCTGGGATCAAATCAATGTAGAACTCCACATCTCTAACTGGTGTTCCACCTAGTAGCTCATCGAGAAATATGTTAGAAAACTCATAAACTACCCTGGAAAACTGTGCCTCATATCGAGTCAAGAAAGGCATAATATCGAGTAAAGTTACATTGAAATTCTGAAAATAAATATCAACAGAATTCGAACCGAACTCGGAACGAACTCGAACCGAACTCGGTTAGTTTAATTCCAGTATACCTTATCGAAGCACCCAGCCGGACCTTTTTTGATTCTCCAGAATCTAAATCAACAAGAATTTCGTATTAATCACCCCTATGTTCAGCAACATTTGGATCCAGCTGATGCCTTCTTTGACCCAAACAAAATAATTGATCCTGATGATGAAGATGAAGAAAATGACAACTAGTTACTCAATAGATTTAAATGTTTAAAAAGTTTACTTTTAGATGCTCTACTATGATGTTTCTACTACACATCCACTTTTTATATTTTCTTTCAAATGAATAAAAGTTTAATGCAAAATTTTCGTTTGTCATTATATATTATCCTGTATACACTTTACTCTCTTGTTTTTTTTGTCAACTCACCGATTTCGGGGGAGCATGCCATTTCGATCAAATAACAATGGAGGAGAAAGATAAACATGATACTAGCATATAAAACAATACTTGACAGACGTTGTATTCAGCATATCAACTGCTCTACAGTTACGGGGGAGCCTTGCATTTTAAAGACTTGCAGTATCATTCATAATTTATTAATTATCAAAATAGGGGATATTGTTGGTCCATCCGATCTCAGTCAACTTGATTTTGATAGTTAACTAAACCATGCATTGATATATAGTGATATGAAGCCTCAACACTAATTTTATATGTCATCTGTATTACGTCTATTCAAATATAATTTTTTATTTATTTGAGTCTAGGACTGATGTAAGCTGAGTCACACTGACAAATTCCAAGTACCTATACCCAGATACCTAGTCCACTCAAATGAACCAAAGAACCTATCCACCAAATCAGGCCATATTCATTTACAAAGTCTACCATACTTAGAGATCGAACTCAGGCCGAACTCGTGCTGAACTCGGACCGAACTCAGTTACCCTTTTGGTATGAAATCAACCAGTTCAATTAGCTCCTAATTTCTTGGCCCAAAGGTTAGAAATTTGAATTAAACCCCATCCGAGTTCTGACCGAATTCTGTTTTCCTACACCATATAAATAGGATTAGAATTCTTCATTCTTACTCACTCAACCATTCTTAAGTCTTCTATAGTATTGTGAGCAAACCCCTAAAGCTTTAACTTTTGTATCTCAAAGAGCAACTCCCTAGCCTTCCTAGTGCCAAGTATAATCTCGGTCTAGAAGTCTTCTGAGTTGTAAAGAGCTTTGTTCCATCAGTTACTCTCTCTCTCTCTCTCTAAGTAGTAAAGTTGCGAGACTTCGGATCAAACCTCGTGGTATAAACAAGTGTCAAGCCTTCGAATCAAAGCTTGTGATTCACTATTGGTGATTATAGTGGATAAAACTCCGAGCTTGAGTTCTCGGAACTGGACTAGTCCTCTCAGAGGAAAACCATTATACATCTTGGTGTTTGCGTTTGCTTTCTCTCTCTACTTTACTGCTTTACTTTACTATCTTTATATACATTGTTAGTTAGCAACTGCCTTCATTCATATAATCTTAAATTGGGTAGGTTATTTTGCTGCACTCTATTCACCCCCGTCTAGAGTTGCCTCACGGACCTTCAGTTTGTGTTTTCCTTTTTGAGACTATCTTTTATCTTTATTTCGTAGTTGGTTTTGATTTTCTGGCTGGGGCGTAGATAGTCCCTCAAGTGTAGTTTGCTATTTTAATTTAAAAAAATAAAATTTTTCTTTTTGTTGTGACTAATTTGCGTGAACTTTGGATATCGTACTAGAGGTAATATGAATGTAGTACAACACCATAGTTATTGAGGATATCCCACTAGAAGATATTTGGTGGACTTATTACTTTTTGCGCACTAAGGTATAAGTAATAAGTTCGAAAATAATCCCCATCAGAGGTAATGTGGACGTGATAGATTTTGTGGACCCATTGCTTTTTACACATGTTAGTGGTAGTAATAGGTTTGAGACAAGCCCTACCAGAGATATGGATATGGCAGTTTTTATGGACCCATTACTTTTTGCGCATGTTAGTGCAATTAATAGGTTTAAGACAAGCCCTGCCAGATATGATATGGATGTGGCAGTTTTTATGAACTTAACACCGCTGGTGTAACTTTTTGAGTATGGGTGATAAGTGTGGATGGCAACTGATATCACAGGGAATATGGACGTGATGATCGATAGCTAAGACCCGAGAGGTTTGCTTAGAGGTAATATGGACATGGCAAATGGTAAAATCAGCAGGGAAAAAATATTAGGATATCAGTTCAGAGGTAATTTGGACGTGAACCAATATCCAAAAAACTAACTGAGGAGTGGTTTGCTTGGTGTGGTCTATGCAAAAATGAAGATAGACCTGAGGATTGCTCCATTGGAGAGATTGGTGGGACAATAGCTCAGAGGTAATATGAACATAACTAGCGTCTAAGGAGATTGGTTTTTCAGTGGTCACTATGGGAGTGTATGAGTGGACCTGAGGATTGATCCACTGGGGAGACTTTGAGGATCTATCATCCGTTGTGTATCCAGGACTCTTGGATACAAATGATGGCTTTTAGAAGAATTTGTAAAGAAGGGAAAAGTGTTTCACATAGGCACTTGTTGGGGATGAAGAACCGAGAGTGTAGCGATATACATCTAGGTTATTCTGCTGGGGATAAGAGAAGTACACATCTAGCTTAGACATAGCACTTTTTCAGGAACTTGCCATTGATAGGCATCACAAGCAAGTTGCCATTCGGTTTCACTAGCCAGTAGGTGCCGTTGGAGAATACAGACTCCACGATGAACGGGCCCTCCCATTTAGGCTAGAATTTGTCGGCCGTCTTGTGGGTCATGACCATCGTTTTTCTCACGGTCAGGAAGAGGTCTCCCACTTGGAAGGTTCTTTCTTTGACCCGTTTGTTGAAGGCTACCGAGATACGCGCTTGGTATAGCCCAATACGCTGCTGAGCTAAGAGATATTTCTCGTCGAGTGCTTCTAACTCTTGTAGCCATCAGTAGTGATTGTCGTCGACACTTGGAGTGAAGGGATTTGGATCATGAGCGGGAGAACCACTTCGCTTTCATACACCAGAGAGAGGCGTGTTGCCAGTAGCTGTTCGGACCGTTGTACAGTAGGCCTAGAGACATTCACCCAGCTTCTCGTTCCAGTCGTGCTTATTGGAAGATATAAAATTTTTGAGTAGCTTTATGATGGCCTTGTTAAAATCTTCTGCCAGACCATTTTTTGCTGGGTTATTGGCGATTGACGCTAGATTCTGAATCCGGTTTTTGTCGCAAAACCGATAGAACGTGTGACTTACGAACTATGGACCATTGTGATGGACGATCCTTCATAGCAAGTCAAAGCGGTATATGACGTTATGCTTGACCAAGCTAATCATGTTCAATGTCTTTACTTCAGCGAATGGAACAGGTTCTGCCCATTTAGAGAAGTAATCGATTATAGCCAGGATGAACCGATGCCCTTTAGAAGAAGGTGGAATGATTGCTCCGATAATGTCCATCTCCCATGCTTCAAACGACCAAGATGCGACCGTTGGGGGCAAAAATTCTAATGGCTCGTGGATGAAGTTTGCATGGATTTGGCACATCTGGCATTTCTTCGCATACTCAATAGCCTCTGCTACCATCATTGGCTAGTAATAACCCATTCTCCAAAGACGGTCATATAGCTTTGGGCTGGGTTGGTGTGCACCGCAGACGCCGTAGTGATCTTCGTGGAGGGCCTACTTCGCTTCTGTATTCGATAGACATCAAAACAGAAGGCCATCGTAGGACCGACGATACAATATTTTGGTAGCTGTATCGTAATAGATCCAGCGGGAACGTCTTTTGATCGATGTGGCTTCCTTTGGGTTCTCGGAGAGAATTTGATAGACCGCATAGTCAATGAATAAAAGCCACCAGTCTTGGAGATCAGTGTGTACTTCCTCTGCGTAGCTCAGACAAATATTGAGGTTATTCTATAGGCAGACCAGCTCTCAACCGATCACTTTGATTAAATGATGGGTTTTGTCTGGAACTGCCAAGGAGGTAGCGAGGCCGGCCAGGTTGTCAGCTTCAATGTTCTGCAGCCGATGGACGTGCTTAATAAAGAATCCCTCGAAGGTGGAGATGATGCCAAGCGTATCTTGGTGGTAAGGAATCCGATCTTCGTGCTGGACTTCGTACTCACCCTAGACTTGACCGACTATTAAATTATAGTCGCCGTAGGCCTCCAAATACTCCACTCCTACTTGTTTGGTGAGTTGGAGCCTAATGACCAAGGTGTTGTAATCTGCGATATTGTTGGAGCATGAGTTAATGAGAGAGTAGGGCTGGTTGATGACCAGATTGTATGGGGTGATTAGCACTATCCTGACCCCCGCAATGATATTGCCCTTTGGCCCAGTTCTTGAAGCACCGTCGAAGAACATTCGCCAAACAGCCTCGCATGAAGTTATATTTGAGTCCGCCACTTCGTCTAGAATATTGTCTGATGTGTTGCCAGGAAGTCGGCCAGTGCTTGACCCTTGACGACTTTCTGTGGGACAAATACCATGTCGTATGGAGACAATAGTATCGCCCAGGTAGCTAGGAGGGAACTGAGCACCCTAGTTTGGTCATGATAACTCTGAGAGAATTGACATCTAAGCTCACATGAATGGTCTGTCCAGTCATGTAATGCCGAGTCTTCTGGACAACAAATACTAGCACAAGGCATTCCTTCTCGACGGGAGTGTAGCTATGCTATGCACCAACCATCATCTGACTAAGATAATAGATAGCCTGCTCGTGGACTGCATCACCATTCTGGGCTAATAGAGCACCGAGGGAGTGATCCATCATGCATACATAAAGCAGAAAAGGCTTTCCCAATACCGGGGCTACCAGTACTGGAGGGTTTGATAGGTATTCCTTGATGTCGTCGAACGCACGTTGGCATTCTTCTTTTGAGACAATGGAGACACCGTTCTTCAATATGAGCTAGGTGAATGACCGACAATACTAGAGAGGTTTGATATGAACCGTCTGATGTATGCCAGGCTCCCTTGAAAGCCGTAGAGCTCCCAGAGGTTCCTAGGCAGGTTCATCTCAAGGATTGCTTTAGTTTTGTCGGAGTCTATGTGAATACCCTGAGAAGTAATAATAAAGCCCAGGAATTTATCGCTGGAGACTCCCATGAAGGATTTGGTAGGGTTCATCTTGAGCTGGTGCATACGCATGAGGTCGAACACAATCTTCAGGTCCCTGAGATGATCACCTTTGGAGTAATATTTGACGGTGATATATTCGACGTAACACTCGACCGTCTTGCATAGATGCTCACAGAAGATGGTGCTCATAGCTCGCTGGTATATAGCACCTACGTTCAGAATAATGTATACTTTTGATCGTCAGGGGACATCTTGATCTGGTTGTAGCCTGAGAATCGGTCCATGAAGGACATGCGCTCGAAGCCGTAAGTGTTGTCGATCATTATGTCTGTGATCAGAAGAGAGAATTCATCTTTGGGGCAGGCCACCTTTAGATCATGAAAATTAATACAGATCTAAATTTTCTAGTTCTTTGTTACGATAGGCACGATGTTGGATACCCAGTCTGGATGTTGTTCTTCGCGAACGAAGCCACTAGCTATCAGTTTGTTAACTTTGGCTTCGATGGCTTCCATTATGTCTGTTCGGAATCGTCGTTGCTGCTGCTTGACAGGCTTATCATTCGGCAAGATATTGAGCTTGTCGACCACGATTTGGGGGTCCAATTCTGGCATGTCATCGTAGCTCTAGGCAAAGACATCAATATATTCCCTAACGAGTTGTAGCAGGGATTCCTGATCCTCATTAGTTAGATTTTTGCTGATAAAGATCGGTTTGGGGGAGGATTCGTCGCCTATATTAACTTGTACGACTTTGCCCTCGGTAGGAGGTTCTCGTTTTTCGTACCGTATCTCCTATTATGGGTCTAGGCATTGGGCCTTCGTTTCTACTTTAAAGAGTTTCGGTAGATTCTCGTCGTCTTCCTTAGGTTCAGTTAACACTATGTTGGCTGATAATGTTTGCTTAAGCTTCTCCCCGATACTGATGTTGGAGTCCCAAGCGGAAGATTGCGAAGAGTGAGAGTGCACCTCGTGTAAACCCTCTCACCCAAAATTAGGCCTACTTAACTTAGATAGTGAAATTAGGGCTAGTTGAAAACCAATTAGAATTTAGAACACAACATTTTATTTAATTATGCAATATTTGTGACACGTAGCGCACCTTACCATTGCTTCGATGATTGGAGCACTACACTAGCCATTGCCTATCTACAAATTTCACAACCTTATCCTAGACATGCCCACCTACTATTATAACCTTTGTGTAACTTATAATTATGATTTCTTGTGCTACATTTTAGTCGCACAACAATCGTCGCAGACGTTATTATTTAATTCTAAATAAAATATGACTTTGTACCCTTGTGCGTTCCAAACAAAATTGGAGACACAATCTTAACCGTTTTATGCAACCCAAATTTTATTAATATTCTACACTGTACCCTCTACATCCCTGACACTTGTGTTCCACCTAATTTTATCCCCATGTACGTCAAATAAATTTAAGAACATCGTGCGCATTCAATTTAATTAATTAAAACCCAATTTTCATCTTTGTATAATTTTCCTAATTGTTGGGCGCTTTTATGCAAAATTGCATTGAGGTGTCCACTCCATTGGATAATACATGAAGAAATCCAACTTTTCCCTTCATAGGAATTTTTTCCATAATTTTTCGGAATGTGCAACGCGTACATCGCCCCCGATTTAAATTCTAGTCTTGTATTTAATTAATGCAAATTCTAGCCCTCCCAACATCCCCATTGAGCCCAAGGCCCAATCCCAAGGAGTGTTGACCAAGCCCTAATCCTAAGTCAACCCCCAAACGTAAAAATCCTACATGTATAAATAATCCTCTTCCTAATTTTTCCCAAAACTCAAAACCCATCCCCAACCCTATACCTAGCCGACACAACTGTTCATCCCCTCCCCCATCCCTGTTCAGCACCTTCCCCGGCCATCCCCCTTCACCGGAGTTCGGCGAGCCGACCTCCTCTCCCCTACGCCTGCCTTCCTCCTCGACCGAGCCACCCTGCTTCACCTCGCCACACCCGAGCCCCCTCTCCCTCGTCGACTTCTCCTTCTCCTCCTCCCATCTCCGGCTAACCCGAGCCGTCGACTCCACCGTCTCTCCCTTATCCGTCACCACCATACTACCAGCAACACCTCCAGCAATACCACCACCACCCGAGCCTCCTTTCCCCACCACTGGACGACCCCGAGCCTTCATCTTTCCTCCGCCTGCCCCACAAACCACCACTACCATCGTCTCCGTTCCCCTCACGCCGGAACCGAACCACCAGCCCCTCGACGGAGCAGCCCGTCACTACCATTACCTGACCAAGACACCACCCCCGCCTCTCCTTCCTCTTCCCAACTCATCCGCTGCCATCCCCGACTTCGCAACCGCCTGCACAAGCCACTGTCTGCTCGTCGATGACCACCGTACGCGCCTGAAGCCGACCCCCTGACCACCAGTCGACTCCTCTCCCTCTCTTCTCCTCCTTCCTCCACCCTGTCACCTTCCCTCCCCTGGCCAGAGCTCCTCCTCCATGGCCGGACCCCTGGCCGGAGTTCAGTCACTACCACCTATATTATCAATACCACCACCTACATTATCAATACCTCCACCAACATCATCATACACCTCATCATCCATATCATCAACCTAGTCATCATTATCATCCACATCATCAACCTAGTCATCATCATCATCCTCGTCATCACCATCATCCACATTATCGTCCTCGTCATCACCAACGCCCATATCATCGTCTTCGTCATCACCATCATCATCATCAATCACCACATCATCACCCCTGCAGTATTATCATCCACATCATCACTATCGTCCCAGTCATCATCTATGTCACCACCATTATCATCATTACCATAATCATCACCATATAACCATTATCCATATAACTACCATCATAAGGCCTAATCATCACCTTAACCATAACTTAATCATCTCATCATCTTTACCCTCGCCATCACCGTTATCGCGAACCCGTCACCCTCGTCAGACAAACCGCAGCAGTTACCCCCGATTCCCGTGCTTGTGCCCGCTGACCTCGAAGTTCTATTGAATTATTCTGCACGACTTTCGGAGCAGGTTATTGGTACTGCACAGCTTCCTTGCCAGGCAAGTATACCTTGCCTTGTTATACTGTTTAAATTCTGTATTATTAGCTGCATATTTATTATTTTAAACTGTGCACATCCGAGAGAAACTCGGGTGTAGTCAACGAAGGCGTTGACGTTAGGACTTGTGTCTGACCTAGTGTCTAGTAGACCCACCTAAACTTGTGGAGTTATTGGTATGACTCCCAGGCCTTGAAACATTTTTTACACGTGTTGTGAGTCTCATGTAGGGCACAGACTTGCATATGCGGTTGGCCACATGTACGTGTAGGTCGTGCGACTGTTAGGGTATAACTGCTAATAACGTTACATGTTAGAGACTTAGCAGTTATTAGTAGTCGAAGCATAGACTATTGTAGTACGAAGGTCCAATCCTTGTCCTTGTTTGGTTGTGAGGTTGGACTATCGTTCTAACGATAGACTATGAGCCAGAGTTACGACATCGATACTTGCACTTCGTCTCGGTGTAGTAGCTACTGCGTGTTGTAGATACAACATGCATAGATCATTGGGCGGGGAAGACAATTAGTAGGCGTATGGGACAGACATTTGGTTGACGTAGTTTCAGAGTAAACTGCGGGGCCGTGAGCCTCAGTGTTACCCGGTTATGGGATCAGTGTTACCCGGTTATGGGCCAGTGTTACTCGATTATAGGATCAATGTTGCCCGGTTATGGGAGTATATGCTTGTCGATACATCCTGCAGAGGTTACTAGCTACGCGCTATCATGATCGGTGATGTAGTCAGCATATACATCTGCCATCCAGTTTACAGCTAATGCCAGATACATAGCCTCTGGCTTGACGCTACGCTTTATACTTTTCACCTACCCATACATACTAAGGTTATCTTCAAAGTACATTTCACTTAGCTGGTTAGGTCACCCTTGAGTTTTCACAGTATTTACTTTATGGCATATTTTTTTGTATCTTGTTATGTGCCTCTGAGGACCTGGCGCTTTCCAGGTGTATTGTTCATGAGTATTCGCAGGAGCGCAGATCCGGAATTGCTACGTATATTGCGATGGGGTCTTCTCTTCGAGCCGTTATTGTTCGTTGATATTCTTATATTGCATTTATTGTGTTTATCTTATATTCTAGTTCGGTAGTGGATTTGTTTCCATCCGACTACCATCATTAGATACTTTATATTGAGATCTAGTTATAGATATTGGTTATTCATTTATATATGATTTCTGTGGATGAGATTTAGTTATGCCCTGTGACATATATGTTTACTACTTGTGAATTGTTATTCATATTACAGCGTACGTGTGTTATGGTTTCCATATATTGGAGTGCCATATTCATACGGCTGGCATGCTTACGTGTCCTGGTCCTATGTATTTTGGGACTGGGGTGTGACATATTTTTGTGGTGGCACATGCAGGTCAAGAGCATATTGTCTCAGTTATGTTACTGTACCGAGCAAGCCTGCACCTAGGATTAGAGTATAGGATCTCATCCATAATTGACTATGATTTACCTTTCTTCCAATCTGTTCTATTTGAATAGCTGTATCCTGCTTGATTCATGTGCTTTCCTAATAGTTCCTAAGTATAGCCTTCTCTTAGAATATAGAAGTCACTGTTGTTCGATAATAAGTAGGGTAACCTTCCTATTAAGAGTACAACTAGGATAAATGACACATCCCTGAGTTAGAACACCTAATGAACCCTAGCGTCCCTTACCTATAGATTAATTTACCATTATCCCCTGATGTGTTTATGTATAACTTTAGAGTAGTATAGACACTACTAGAATTAGTTAGAAGTTTGATCATATTGTTGACCCTAGTATAGAGGAACCAATAGAAACATAAGGTTAAATATTAGGCCTAACCTAGCTTTTCATGGTAAGATAGTATTATAGAACTATATATTTAGACTCTTGTCTTGAGATTAGCAGGCAGTACTTTAGAAAGCCAAGAGCAATGCTTAGAATATTTTTCTCGATCAAGCCTCGAACACAAAGATTAGCATACCACCTCCCCCTTAGAAGACCGTGATGTTATCTAGAGTCCTTCTATTTAATTTCACATTCGTTCCTCCGAGACCTTAGCGCTCACGATTTATGCAACGACTGAATTATGACCTTCTATTTTCATCTTTCAATTCGTGCCACCTAACACTTCTGATTGTAGGCTAAGTGATTTTAATTGGTGTTAAGGACATATAGTTGCTAGGATTATAGTTGTTAATGTTAAATTTTGAATTTATGTGCTTGGTAGTTAGAACTTGATAGTTGAGTACTCCTCTAGATTATAATTTTATGATTATTCTTAGTTTTAAATCACGTAATATGTACCCCCACCTCGATTCAAGTTATATCCTCTTTCCCCTTGAAGGCCAGCAACTTTTTCGTTCATACTCTTGATACTTGTTCTATGAGCACTATGACTAAGACTTAGGATGACTGTGACCTAGTATCACATAGTCCTCTTGACACACTAATGAAGTATAATTGAATGACATTAACTGTATACTAGCATAAGATGATAGTGTTTATTCAAACTGTAGAGACTGTAGAGTCTCACATTCTTTGTGAACTTGAATTATTATGCACCATCTTTCATCATAATCTAGCGTAATTATATTTTCTGTACTATCTTGACTTATGCCGCTATTATAGCCTAGTTTTGCAAGCTTATTCTTTTATCGAGCTTGTTCATAACATTTGTGTTATTGGGGCCTGATCAACCACACAATGATACAAATGTCTAATCAGAATCAGTGTATTACGGTCTGGACAACCTTAGTACACTTGGTTTGCTCTTCGCATGACTACCTTACGTGGATTGAGATATATAGTAGTGGACGAATATACTTGCCTCTAGACATGTCTGGGCATATCGTATCAGTTATATAACTGTACCGATACGAGCATGTGAATATGAAATACCAAAATAGGGTTTCAATCCACAACTGCCCTGACAACCCTCTTTTTGAATTCTTTAATCTCCTTGAATCTCGTACTTGTATTCTATCAACTTTGCCTTGAACTCTTTATCATTGTTTCCCGTCTTCCCTTATTTTGGAAAGATGAAACCTCGTGCTTGATATATGTTGATACCCTAATAAGTACTAGATATACCCCATAGGCTAATCATATGACTTGGTGACTCACTTTTAAAATTGATTAAGGGCATGTCATAGATGATATGTTGTTATTAAAACTTTGAGGATTAAATAACATCTTAAATAATTTGAGGAATAAATTTCTTAGAGGTATAGCCTTAGATGATAGATGGATAAATTCTAAGTTGGGTAGAAACCACATTGTTAAAACTTGAGGTAAATTCTTTTAGACTATGACCAAGTGAGATTAGATAGAGAGAAACTATGCCTTATTTAAATTTTGAGGACGAAATTATTTTAAGTTGGGTAGATTGTAAATCTCCTCACCCAAAATTAGGCCTACTTGACTTAGATAGTGAAATTAGGGCTAGTTGAAAACCAATTAGAATTTAGAACACAACATTTTATTTAATTATGCAATATTTATGACACGTAGCGCACCTTACCGTTGCTTCGATGATTGGAGCACTACACTAGCCATTGCCTATCTACAAATTTCACAACCTTGTCCTAGACATGCTCGCCTACTATTCTGATCTTTGTGTAACTTATAATTATGCTTTCTTGTGCTATATTTTATCGCACAACATTCGTCGCAGAAGTTATTATTTAATTCTAAATAAAATATGACTTTGTACCCTTGTGCATTCCAAACGAAATTGGAGACACAATCTTGACCGTTTTATGCAATCCAAATTTTATTAATATTCTACACTGTACCCTCTATGTCCCTGACACTTGTGTCCCACCTAATTTTATCCCCATGTACTTCAAATAAATTTAAGAACATCATGCGCATTCAATTTAATTAATTAAAACCCAATTTCTATCTTTGTGCAATTTTTCCAATTGTTGGGCACTTTTATGCAAAATTGCATTGAGGTGTCCACCCCATTGGATAATACATGAAGAAATCCAACTTTCTCCTTCATAGAATTTTTTTTCCATAATTTTTTGGAATGTGCAACGCGCACATTGCCCCCCATTTAAATTCTAGCCTTGTATTTAATTAATACAAATTCTAGCCCTCCCAACATCCCCATTGAGCCCAAGGCCCAATCCCAAGGAGTGTTGACCAAGCCCTAATCCTAAGTCAACGCCCAAACCTAAAAATCCTCTATGTATAAATAATCCTCTTCCTAATTTTTCCTAAAACTCAAAACCCATCCCCAACCCTATACCTAGCCGACACAACTGTTCATCCCCTCCCCCATCCCTATTTATCACCTTCCCCGACCATCCCCCTTCGTCGAAGTCCGACGAGCCGACCTCCTCTCCCTTACGCCTACCTTCCTCCTCGACCGAGCCACCCTGTTTCAACTCGCCACACCCGAGCCCCCTCTCCCTCGTCGATTTCTCCTTCTTCTCCTCCCATCTTCGGCTAACCCAAGCCGTCGACTCCACCGTCCCTCCCTCAGCCATCACCACTACACTACCAGCAACACCTATAGTAATACCACCGCCACCCGAGCCTCCTTCCCCCACCACTGGACGACCCCGAGCCTTCATCTTTCCTCCGCCTGCCACATAACCACCACCACCATCGTCTCCATTCCCCTCACGCCGGAACCGAACCACCACCCCTTCGACGGAGCAGCCCGTCACCACCAGTGCCCGACCAAGACACCACCCCCGCCTCTCCTTCCTCTTCCCAACTCATCCGCTGCCATCCCCGACTTCGCAACTGCCTGCACGAGCCACTGTCTGCTCGTCGACGACCACCACACGCGCCTGAAGCCGACCCCCTGACCACCAGTCAACTCCTCTCCCTCTCTTCTCCTCCTTCCTCCTTCCTGTCACCTTCCCTCCCCTGGCCTGAGCTCCTCCTCCATGGTCGAACCCCTGGCCGGAGTTCAGTCACCACCACCTACATTATCAACACCACCACCTACATTATCAATACCACTACCTACATCATCATACACCTCATCATCCACATCATCAACCTAGTCATCATTATCATCCATATCATCAACCTAGTCATCATCATCATCCTCGTCATCACCATCATCCACATTATCATCCTCGTCATTACCAACATCCACATCATCGTCTTCGTCATCACCATCGTCATCATCAATCACCACATCATCACCCCTGCACTATTATCATCCATATCATCACCATCCTCCCAGTCATCATCCACATCACCACCATTATCATCATTTCTGTCATCATTACCATAATCATCACCATATAACCATCATCCATATAACTACCATCATAAGGCCTAATCCTTACCTTAACCATAACTTAATTATCTCATTACCTTTACCCTCGCCATCGTCGTCATCGCAAACCCGTCACCCTCGCTAGACAAACCGTAACAGTCACCCCCAATTCTCGTGCCTGTGCCCACTGACCCCAAAGATCTATTGGATTGTTCTGCGCGACTTTCGGAGCAGGTTATTGGTACTGCGCAGCTTCCTTGCCAAGCAAGTATACCTTGTCTTGTTGTAATGTTTAAATTTTGTATTATTAGCTGCATGTTTATTATTTTAAACTGTGCGCATCCGAGAGAGACTAGGGTGTAATCAACAAAGGCGTTGACGTTAGGACTTGTGTCTGACCTAGTGTCTAGTGGACCCACATAAAGTTGTGGAGTTATTGATATGACTCTCCAGGCCTTGATACATTTCTTATACGTATTGTGAGTCTCATGTAGGGCACAGACTTGTGTATGTGGTTGGCCACTTGTACGTGTAGGTCATGCAATTGTTAGGGTATAACTGCTAATAGCATTGCATGTTAGAGACTTAGCAGTTATTAGTAGTCGAAGCATAGACTATTGTAGTACGAAGGTCCAATCCTTGTCCTTGTTTGGTTGTGAGGTTGGACTATCAATCTAACGATAGACTATGAGCCAGAGTTACGATACCTATACTTGCACTCCGTCTCGGTGTAGTAGCTACTGCGTGTTGTGGATACAACATGCATAGATCATTGGGCGGGGAAGACAATTAGTAGGTGTATGAGACAGACATTTAGTTGCCGTAGTTTCAGAGTAAACAGCAGGGCCGTGAGCCTCAGTTTTACCCGGTTATGGGATCAGTGTTACCCGGTTATGGGCTAGTGTTACCCGGTTATGGGATCAGTGTTGCCCGGTTATGGGAGTATATGCTTGTCGATACATCCGGCAGAGGTTACTAGCTGCGCGCTATCATGATCAGTGTGTAGTCAGCATATACATCTAGCATCCAGTTTACAGCTAATGCCAGATACATAGCCTCTGGCTTGACGTTACGCTTTATACTTTTCATCTACCCATACGTACCAAGGTTGTCTTCAAAGTGTATTTCACTTAGCTGGTTAGGTCACCCTTGAGTTTTCACAGTATTTACTTTATGGCATGCTTTTTTGTATCTTGTTATGTCCCTCTGAGGACCTGGCCCTTTCCAGGTGTATTGTTCATGAGTATTTGCAGTAGCACAGATCCAGACTTGCTACGTATATTACGATGGGGTCTTCACTTTGAGCAGTGATTGTTAGTTATTATCCTTATATTGCATTTATTGTGTTTATCTTATATTCTAGTTCGGTAGTGGATTTGTTTCCATTCGACTACCATCATTTGATACTTTATATTGAGATCTAGTTATAGATATTGGTTATTCATTTATATATGATTTCTATGGATGAGATTTAGTTATGCCCTGTGACATATATGTTTACCACTTGTGAATTGTTATTCATATTACAGCATACGTGTGTTATGGTTTCCATATATTGGAGTGCCATATTCATACGGCTGGCATGCTTACGTGTCCTGGTCCTATGTATTTTGGTACTGGGGCGTGACACCTCGTCTCCTTCATTTGAACCCTCGGGGGTTATGGGGGGGGGGTTGGGATACGTTACATACCCTAAGCCATGCTTGGTCTTATGGTAGTAGTCCTCAAATTTTCCAGCAGGCGCAGATAGACATAGAGGCAGCCTTCGACCTTTGTCGTAGTTTAAACCCTTAATGGCCTTCAGATCGTATCCCATCTTCTGGATAACGTGCTTGGCTCTAGAGCTATACCGGTGGAGTGATATTTTGCCGGTATCGGGCTCTAGCTAGTTCTTCGGGGATGAAGGATCTAGGGCATTCTACTCTGCCGAAGATGATGAGTCCGTCTCCCCTCTTCTTGGCTGGGACTAGGAAGTGAGAGTCTTAGCTCGGGAGTACTTAGTTTTCAGCATGGGTGGTAGTAACCTGTGTCTATAGGTACAGGCTAAGACCATGCTCCATTGAGTAAAGTGTGATTATGTGTGCAACTTCAGAGTAGTTCAAAGATAATCCTTTATTCATAAAGTAAGGTATATTTTCTCCCGAAATTACATCATCGAGGGAAGGGACGTTTGCTTGAGCATCTACGTACTCCTCTAGCTCATCCTTTCCGTGATCGACCCCCAGTACAAGCGATGACTTTGGAGGTTTTTTGCACAGCTTTACTACCAGAGGCTCAAATGCGGTAAGAGGTAACAGAGCAACCTTTGGCGGTATACTCGACCTATGAAGGCCAACGACCAGTAGTTCGGGTGTAGTGGATGGTGCCAAATTTTCTTTTGGTGATCAGCTTAGCCTATGAAGGTGAATGACCAGAGGTTCGGGTGTGGTAGATGATGCCCGATCTTCCTTTGGTGATCGTCTTGGCCTATGAAAAATGAATCACCAGAGGGTTAGGTGCCTTCCTGCACAGTTTTATTATGAGGGGGAAGGTTGTGTCAGGAGTGTGTGCCTTTAGATGTACTCCCAAAGGTTCATCTGATGCTGTCCCATCCTCCTCCTCATCGTCAGCAGCATTGCCACATTCATCTTGGTGGACTTTCTTGCATAAGAGTACATCGGAGTAGTAGGCCTCGATCCTATTGAAAGGATCGACATCTGCGAACTCTGTCTTGACCATGCCATGATCATCCACATTTTTTAGACATTGGTATAGGGTTGATGGCATGGTCATGTATTCGTGTATCCATGGCGATCCCAGCAGGACATTGTAGGATACATCCACGTCAATGATATAGCAAGTGACCTCGGTTTTCAAGTCGCCAATTTGAAATTTTAGGCAAATCTTGCCTAGAGGCTAGCTCCTTCCTGCATTGAAGCCAGTGATGGTAGTATTGGTGGCTGCCAGGCGGTGCATCAGAATACCCAAGGTCTGAAGCAGACTCTGTGGGATGATACTGATTGACGAACCATGATCGATGTATATCCAATCCACCTTGATGGGACCAATATACCCTGTATATTATTAGGGACAATCATGATGATTATTTTTTAGCAACATATCATGTTAAGAAAATATGATATTGGGTACCGCTTCCGCCATATTTTGTAGTGAGGGCATGCGGCAGGATACTCTACTGACGGCTTGACTTACGCCAAGTAGGAGTAAGCAATTTGCAATGCCTCGCTCAGAGCGTTCTGGGTGTCTCTGGAAAGTCGAAGAAGTTCAAACAGTGACAACTTTGCCGAAGTATTGGCGAGTTGAGCCAAGACATCAAAGTTGTAGGACTTTTCTAATCCTTGAGCTATTTCTTTACGCAATGGCTTATCGAAGCGACCCTCTTTCTGTTTGGACTTGTCTGCTGGTAGGGGTTGAGATAGACCCGGATCAGACACAACATGTGTAGTAGTTGGAGGTGAATTGACATTGGGAGCCTCGCAATCTCGCTGGAAGGTAAGGCCCGACTTGGTTACCCCTTCCCAGGCCTCCTCAGCCGTAGGAGAAACAATATAGCAGGACTTGGTTTTTCATGCTTTAGACTTGACGGCGAAAGGCGCTGCTTGTTGTACCAAGTCTTAGACAAGATCCGGGTGGACCTACATGATCTCGCCCCAAGGTATAGTAAGAGGTATCAGCCCGACTGCTTGGTCGTGAGCTGTTGGAAGATCGACTACCTCTATTGTTGCCCTAGGGATCATAATAATTCTGTCCTGGACTTCCGTCGTGAGGAAGTTACTGAACTGTAGGAACACCATGTTGGTGTCAACTGTCTTGTCGTCGAAGTCCAAAATAAGGGCTTTTATGTAAAGCAGGCGCTGGATGTATTGCTTGAGGATGTAGCAGTCCTTCGTCGTATGGTGGATATAGCGATGGTAATGGTAGTATTTTGGATTGCTTATCTCGGCCGCCTCTACAGGGCGCTTGATGTCGGGGAACCAAAGCATTCCACCCTTCATCAACACATCGAAGATGGACATATCATCGTCATCTTCAAAGGAGTAATTCTTCTGGGGCTTTGGAACCTCAGTCGACTTTTGCTCGGGCTTCTTGGTTAAGTTGACCACCAGGGCCTGCTTTTCTTTTCCTTAGCGGCTGCTATTGTTGCTCTTGTTATTGTTGGAATGTTTCCCCATGTCATCTGCGATAGGGATCTGTATTCTCAGGAGTCGGGCATCTTTGACCTTTCAGCGCCGACAACGTTAATGATGAATGATGTCCAGTCTTTGAATTGACTGTCACACATCCAGAAGATGACCGTCGGAACTTGGTTCCTGCGCTACATGTCCATGAGTATGGACTCAGGATTGCCTGGAGGCAACATCAGTAATGCTTGGCAAAAATGCTTGATATAATTTTGGGTGAGTTCCCATTCCCCTTAGGTGACATCCATCCGGAAAGATATCATCATGTCGCTTCCTTCGTCATAGAATCGTTCGAGGAAAAGACTCTTAAAATCGTCAAATAACGAGATACAGTTGTCTGGTTGGCTGAAAAACTAGTCTAATTCGATCCCAGACAATGCCTTTACAAAGAGTTTAGTGAGGAGTGTGTCACAACGAGGTAGGTGCCCCATTGTAGTCTCAAAATAGCTCATGTATTGACGGAGAGAAGTTATCTCGTCGAATAGGTTCAGGTCAAAGGGCTTGTACTTTGGCGGGTACAGAACATCCCTCCACTCATGGTGGTACGGTTGTCATATCCCGAACTCACGCAGTGAATCCCGACTGTCCATAGAATCTAGGTGAGCCCAGAGTTTTCGTATTTCCCTCATTGCTTCTTTGGCTTCATCTCTTATGGAAGGGGCAGATAAACCAGGCATAGGGTAATTTCTAACTTTGGGCAGAGCAGTTGCGTCAAAGTCCGTGTTGGTCCCAGGGTCCAAGCTTGCTTGTCCAGAAGACCTTGCTGGTTGTGAGGCTTCACTTGCCTTGATGTCTAACACTGCTTGGGTTAAGGCTTCTATTGATTCACTCATGGTCTACATCATGGGATTGAGGGCCTCGAGGTGCTGCCGATGACTAGGTCATTCATGCTCATCTCCCGTCATGTATGTCGTTCTTGCATGAGGAGAGATGGATGGGATAGTAGACGTAGCACTTTCTGCTTCGCACTCTTGCAACGAATAGTCATTAGGGAAGGTTGGCAGTATCGTGTCCTATTTGGACTCAGAGGGAGTACTTTCCTCAATGTAGGAGGCAGCATCTTCTTTCCGAGGGGGGCTACCCCCAGGGACTTCAACATCCGTTCCTTGGGAATCCTCATCTTCTCGGAACATCGGATTATCGAATTGGTCTGGGGGATTACTACCCCCAGCTTGTGTAACCCCCAGGGTTTCTTAAGGAGAGCTACTCCCAGCAGTTGATAGCTTTTTCTTCAAGCGGCTCCCCGGTAGAAATCCTTCTGCAAGTCCCGCTGCTGGTCCTCCTGGTAATCGCCTTCTCAATGCGCTGGTTGAGATTAACGGACTGGAGGTGCTGGGTTTCCTTTCTCGCACGGTGGAAGGGTTCTTCTGAGTAGAGTAACATGAGACGAATGGTATCTCATCCTCCTCAGGTGTTTGCACCTGATCCTTGGATTATTTCCGGATAGGTGCCATCGGGTACAATTGTTGGAATATCGACTGCCTGCTTATAAGTACTGCCAATTTGTTGCAGCCGCAGTTGATGATGATTTTGGCACAATAATATCTTGGGGTGGATACTTCACATGCCGAAGCTACCTCGCTCGCCTTGCGCTTTGGATCGATCACATTGTGCAAGTCAGTCATGGGCTGACTTAACTTTATACCCTTTTCGTGAGCACGGGTAGACCGAGCGCACGGATGCGTGGGTGTTATTTTTTCTTCCTGATCTAGGGTTCGTATAAGAAACTTCCCCAGATCGTTAGTGGAAGACTTTCGAGACGGACCCTGTCCATTTGCCACTGAGGGCTGGACGCACGAGTTGGTCTTATACAGCTTTCCATCAGGGGCCCGCATAACAGTTAGCGGTGCCCTCCGACGGTCAGTCGAGTGGACAGTTGCTTGAGCATGACGAGCTCGCACTGCCCCAGACTTGTTTGACTTGTCACCTGTAGGTGCATAGTACGAAGAGTCCAAGTTTGGGTTTTTACTATTCTTAGCATGGTGCATAGGGTCAGCACTGCATGAGATTCGGTCAAAAATAGAGGTTCGACTGCTGCCAGAGTCGCATGCGGCTATTTGCCTGCGGCCGTGAACCGATGCTGCATAATGAGTCTTATGTGGCCTCCTCCTTGGCTGCATAGAGTTTTCATCAGCACTCGAACGTCTGGTATCATAGTATTTTCCTCAGCCAGAGTTTGGGTGCTGAGTGTTTTCTGCGTCAGGTGAGGATAATGCATAGACAGCCTGAGGGATCGCTTGGCGAGCGCCTTCAGAAATAGGAAGAGAGGCGAGAGCCGCAAGCTCCGCAGTTGGGTAAGATGCAGTGGCTGTTGCTACCCACGTCCTACGGGTCTTCAAGTGGTGAGCATCATTCAGGTTGGAAGAGGATTCTGCATAAGCAGTGGACGCATGATGTGCGGTCCTGACGGTAGCGAGAGAGAGACGGGAAGCACTAGCTCTGCAGTTGGGTGAGGCACGTTGGCCTTTGCTACCTGCGTCCTGCGGGTCTTCTTGGGCTTTGGTTGCCTCGGAGAAGTACTCGTGCTATCCCCGGAGAGCATGTCCTCGAAAGCCTGTTGGTCAAAGCAGACCACCAGCATTCTTTGAGTGGACCCGAGCTTGGCTGCGTCGGATCGCGCCACAACTTTCTCATCAGAGGAGAAAGACGTCCCTAGCAGAGTCATCATCTTGTTCACCATTAAATTTAATTTTTTTAAAAGATTTTGATTTAATTAACAAATGAAAGAAAGTACAAAGAGGTCCTTGATGGACAATCTAAGTACAATATTTTTTTTTGATCTGGCATGTGACGATGTACAATGAGTGTTATGGCATCTCCTTTACTTCATAGATGATCTGATGCAGGGTGAGAAAGATTAAGTTCTCTCTTTGCTCGTCTCGGTATGCTCTCTCTCTGTATTGGTCAGGGATGGTATGCTTTCTCTCTGAAGCAGAAGAAAAACAGCCAGCCCTTAGAACGTTCTAGTAGCTCATATTTATGGTTATCGTGTTGATGGGATATGGGTACCGCATATGCCTCCGTTTGGGGGCTGCGTATGGCTCCTTCAATAGAATATGGTTGTAACTTTCGTCGCATGCCATGGGTTGATTGCCATGTGGCCTTGGTTGAGATATGCTATTGAAGAGATCTCGGGGTTATTTTTAATCCGTTGTGACCGTGACTTGGTCAGCTGGACACGTGATCAACACCAACTTTTGCGAAGATCTCTGCAGTTGTAATGTAAAGATCTTGTGACCTGGAGGCCGCATAGCATCTTGGCCGCATGATGGCGAGGTCGCATGGGTCTTGTAGTCACATACGTGCTCTCGTTTGGGCCTTGGTCAAATGGATACTCTGGCCGCATGGTGGCGAGGCCGCATGGGTCTTGTAGCCGCATACGTGCTTTTATTTGTCCTTGTTTGGATGGACATTATGGATGCATGTTTGCGAGGTCGCATAGGGCATAGCCGCATATGAGGTAACACATGGCATGGCTCGTTTGTCGAAGAAATTAATTTACTGATGTGACTTATTATCTTTTCTTGAGCCGACGTCTTCACGAGTCTTGAAGCATCTCAGAGTGACGAGTGATGTGTCAGAGCTTCTGACAGAACTCAAAATTTGTGTCAGGGGGTCCTTATGCGGCCTCCATGCTCTCTGGTCGTTCAGGATGCATATAGTATACTATGCAACTTTTCTGCGATTTGGTTGATCAGGCCACATGTGGTTCTTTTACGGCTTGACGGTTCAGGCAGCATGTGGCTTTGTTGCGGTTTGACTGTTCAGGCCGCATGTGGATTCTCTACGGTTTAATTGTTCAGACTGCATGTGCCTTCTCTGCGGCTTGTTTAGGGGGCATGACTTTTATGCGGCATGACTTTTATGCGGTCTGTATGATTATTTTATGTATCGACACTTACATGGCTTAAGAGGACTTGACTTAACTTTACTTAGCTTTACTCGATTTTATCCGGCTTTGTCCGACTACACGTAATGACATGATTTACTGGACTTGACTTGTCATGACTTTACATGGCTTCATCGGACATGGCTTGACATGGTTTCACTTGGTATCACCTGGACTGACATAGCTTCACTTGGCTTTACCTGGCTTCATATGGCTTTATTTGACTTCACTTTGTTTCACGTTGTCACGACCCGCACCCGGGGTAAGGGTACTAGTCGGAAACAACGCCCAGCCTACGCCGCAGAATCGGCGGTAGAACGCTGTCTAGAAAGTCTATCTAATATAATGAACCACCAAAAGATAGTGTACTCAAACACAGAACTAAGATAGAATGAACACGAATCAGATAAGAATAGAATAGTCATCAACTCATGAGTTTAAAATAATACATCAATGAGTCTGAAGAGTAACAAAAATAAGCTGGAGACAAATCCAGTACAAAAGAATACTATCATACTACAAGCTACACTCCAGGGTCAACTGTCTCAGTTGGGATAAGTCCCTCTTGAGCCAGGGTCTCCGAATCTAAACCCACAACATCCTGGGGTCCATAATAGGTAGGGTACTCCTCAGTGTCATCTGGAAAAATATATCCAGTCAGGAAAGGAGCAGAGTACATCTCTAACAGCAGTTCTAATCCATGATAAAAACTATGTAACAGTAAATAGCTGTGGATAAATAAGATGCACAAAATAGATACAAGAGATATATAGACAATAAGGAAATACTGGAAAGAAATACAATAATGAACAATATGCCAATGAAACAATAATACTAATGACTAAGTGTGTGAGTACTAGCTTAACATGTGATCGGCTTGGGCAAGATACAATACGGCCTGGCTAATCATACGTGCGGTGCATGATCAACACTATTCGCTTACCAATACTTTATTCAATAGGGATTTTATCACATATCTATACTAATACTCCCCACCCCCAACTGGTATAATAGATCCAACCACGGTATGCTATGGCACTAGATTCTCCAAGAAGATAGCTAGTCTCCCCGAGAATCGGTGTCTGTACATGTACAAGATAACCAATGAAACAATACTTGCACCATATACACCATATACCAAGGAATAACATCTCATGACGAGATCCGGATATACCAATCCGTGTAACCATAGTGTTGAGAGAAACATGTAAATCTACACTAGATACAACGAACATAGAGGATATCATAAATGAGAAACTATCAGAGAATGTACTCGCCTGAAATCCAAAGAACAGTCTCACAGATGTCTGACTCGGTGCCTCGAAGACCTAGATATGGAATACCACATTAAAACAAGGTTCCGAAAAGAGAACAAGTCAAACTAGTCAACTCCTAGGTCCATAAATAAATTCTAAGTCAAAAGTCAACTATGGTCAACTCTAAAGTCAACTAAAGTCAAACCAAGGTCAACCTCACAAGAAATCTATATAAATAATATAGAAATAAAATACAACAATTTAGGAATAAAAATTAGATCCCAAATCATACTCACACAAAGTATACTACTAATACAAATAATATATACCCTAAAATAATATATATACAAACCAATATGTATACAAATAACATAATATATTATTACAAATATTATACAAAACACATATATATACATATATATATATATATATATATATACAATAATAATATATAAAATATAATTTAAAACTGTCAAAGCGTCACTGAAAACAGTGAACAAAACAAGATAAAATAAAAACAGGTTTAATAGTGACAGTCTTGACTGTCACTGAAAATTCGTCGCAGAAACTCCATATACAAAACCGCTGCTGTCATAGTTTGCTGACAGTTTCAAACTGTCACAAAAAAAAATGTCGCTGAAAGGTTGTCGCTCAAAACTGCCGCAGCATTAATGACAGATCTGTCATTAATGCTGACCACTGTACAGCGGCTGTTGTTCAGACCAAATAATGACAGTTTCACTGTCATAGAAACCACTGTCACCAAAACAAATAAAAATATATAAATATATATATATATATATAAATATATATATGCAATAATAATCACAATACATATATATAAATAAATAATTATATACTTATATATATATGCACATATAAACTTATATTTAAATACCAATAGTTACAACACATGCACATATTAATGTTCATATTTTACATGGCTAGAAGCACACCTAAAATATATACATTAATATACAAATAATTACATAATAATTATAAATAATATAATTACACAATTAAACACATAAATATATTTTATAAAATATTTATGTATAATTTATACTATTAACATAAGTACATATATAATTACATGCAAGAAAGCTACATATTATATTTGTACATCATATTAGCACACACAAAAATATATAGATCTATGCTATAATAATTACTATAATAAATACACAAAATAAATATATAATATCTATATATATTTACTAATTATAATTGAAGAATTTAAACCATACATAATTAGATCTATTCAAAAATCCACACAATTGGAGAGTATCACACCGTATCCCACTAGATCTAGGATACGCATGTGACACGAGTCCAACACACAACCAATTGTACCCCGAAGGATACAAATAAATCACAAATAATATTTATGAATAAATCAAAGTATCAAAAGTAGATCTATGTGTCCGTGTCAAAATACGACATGTTCAAAGCCCCGTGTCGGAGGAAAAATCCCCAAAATGATACGTATCACCAAATAGTTGGGATACGAACCACATGTACCCAAATATGGACACGACACAAACCCCAAACACATAAGCACATGCCCAATTGATCTATAGGATCAATTGATACACACAACAAAATGTAAATTCGGAATTCCAACAAAATTAACACAAAAAGTACCATAACTTTCTCCATGGGTCTCCTATGAACACAAAACAAAGTCCTATGGGTAGTACATATATATAGGTTGATTTTACATGATTAAATCTCAGATTTAGAAGCTATTTAAATGGGAAAATCTGAATGATACCTATTGGGAGATGGATTCCCAATGAAACCTCCAATTGAGAAGAACTTGCTTCCAAATTGTAGATCCTTGCTCCTCTTTGTAGATCCTTGCTTCCTTCTTCAAGATCCTTGCTTCCTCCTTCTCTAATGGTGAATTGGGAAGAATTTGGAATAAATTTGGTAGGTAATTGGAATAGGAATGGAGGGAATTTAGGAGTGGGAAATTCTAGATCTAGATTTGGAATGAGAATGAGAGGAGAGAGAAATTTCCCCCCTCTTTTAATAGGCCGGCCTTGCCCCTCTTCCAAGCAATTGTAAAATGCCCAATGTGCCCCTTGGGGCCTCTCATGAAGAAATAATTAAGGAAGGAAGCTTTTAGTCTAATCACTTAATTAATTTAATCCATCTCCTTAACTATGGGCTTTCTTAATGGGCCAAATCTAACTATTTAATTCATGTTGGTCCATGGGTCCAAACTACACTAGTTGGGTCCACTAAAATAAGTTCAAAATAATTAAATAATGTCCAACAATAATTAAATAATACAACAAAAATTATTTACCATGCACAATATTTATTTAAATAGGAAATTACTAAAATACCCTTTTTCCTAAAATGTGGTACTGACAAGTCTACCCTCCTTAAAATAATTTCGTCCTCGAAATTCAAAAATGAAAACTACCCCCAAAAAAACATAGAACAGAATTAAAGAATCACAACTAACTAATGAACAGAACATAACAATGAACAGAACATAACTAGAAATAACATACCTCAAGGTACAAACAAATATGGATAACGCTCTCGCATGTCATCCTCTCTCTCCCAGGTAGACTCCCCCGGAGAGTGATGCCTCCATGCGACGCACACCAAAGGAATAGTCTGGTTCCTCAGCACCTTCTCTCTCCGATCCAGAATCTCAACTGGCTGCTCTGGATAGCTAAGAGTAGGGCCCACCTCTATCTCCGAGTGATCCAATACATGACTAGGATCTGCCACGTATCGTCTCAACTGCAACACATGAAACACGTTGTGCACTCCCTCCAATGCAGGTGGCAAGTCTAGTCTATAAGCAACTGCACCGACCCTCTCTAGAATAGTGAAAGGTCCGATGAATCGCGGACTAAGCTTTCTGCCTCCACCGAAGCGAATCGTGCCTCGTGTCGGAGAAATCCTCAGAAACACCAAACCACCCACCTAGAACAAAACACCATCTTAAGAACTTAATCTATAACAAACAAGAACAAGCACAAACAAAATCTAAACTATACCTCGAACTCCAAAGGTCTCCGATGGCTATCGGCCCAATGCCGCTGTCTGTCCTGCGCCACTCAAAGTCTGTCTCTGATCAAATGAACCTTCTCCGCTGCATCCACAACCATCTCTGGCCCAAGCAAAATTCTTTCTCCAACATCGTCCCAAGACAAAGGAGTACGACACCTCCAACCATATAGAGCTTCAAAAGGTGACATCTCTATACTGGCCTGGTAACTGTTGTTGTAAGCAAACTCTACCAAATGGAGATGGTCCTCCCAAGAACCCCCGAAATCTAGTACACAAGTGCGCAACATATCCTCAAGAGTCTGGATAGTCCTCTCTGACTGCCCATCTGTCTGGGATGATATGCAGTACTGAACTTGAGCTGAGTGCCCAAACTCTCCTGCAAACTCCTTCAGAAATGAGAAGTGAAACGACTATCTCGATCTGAGACTATGCTGACGGGAACTCCGTGTATCCTAACGATCTGCCTCACATACATCTCTGCCAGCTTCTCCATAGACAAACCTACTTTGAAAGGCAAAAAGTGGGCCGACTTGGTCAATCTATCAACAATGACCCAAATCGCGTCTTTCCCTCCTGGAGATCGTGGAAGTCCGGACACAAAATCCATAGTAATGTGTTCCCACTTCCACTCTGGAATGGGTAATGGCTGAAGTAACCCTCCTGGCCTCTGCCTCTCGGCTTTCACCTGCTGGCACACTAAGCATCTGGATACAAACTATGCCACTTCCCTCTTCATGCCATACCACCACACACTCTCTCGCATATCCCGATACATCTTGTTAGCACCTGGATGTATGGAATACTGAGAGCGATGCGCTTCCTGCAATACCTCCTCGCGCAACTCCCCACTAGGCACACACAATCTAACTCCATGCCTCAAGGATCCATCCTCTGCAATAGTGAAATCATCCTCCAATCCTGCTCTCACCTGAGCTCTGATACTCCTCAGAGATACATCATCATACTGTGCTGCCTTGATCCTGTCCATCAAATCTGAGTGTATCTGCAATCCCCACATCTGCATAGCACACCCAAGAACAATCACCTCAATGCCCAAGCTCTCCAAGTCCTCCAACAGATATCGATCCTACGTCAAGAACATAGCTACCGGATACCTGCTCAAAGCATCGGCAACTACATTGGCTTTCCCAGGATGATATTGCAAAGAGATATCAAAATCCTTCATCAATTCCAACCACCTACGCTGCCTCATGTTCAACTCCTTCTGCGTGAAAACGTACTTCAAGCTTTTGTGGTCTGTGAAGATCTCCACACGCTCTCCGTACAAATAATGTTTCCACAACTTTAGGGCGAATATGACAGCTGCCAACTCCAAATCATGGGTAGGATAGTTCTTTTCATGAGGACACAATTGCCTGGATGCATAGGCAATCACTTTCCTATGCTGCTGAAGAACACAACCTAAACCCTTCCCCGATGCATCACTATAAATAGTGAAATCTCCGGACCCTGATGGCAACGTCAAAATAGGAGCAGACGTCAACCTCTTCTTCAACTCCTCAAAAGCAACCTGACAATCCTCCGTCCAAACAACTCCACATCCTTCCTTGTGAGTCTGGTCATCGGCTCGGCAATCCTCGAAAAATCTTGCACAAACTTCCTGTAATAGCCTGCCAATCCCAAGAAACTCCTGATCTCTGCTACCGAACTCGGAGTCTTCCAAGATTCCACTGCTGAAATCTTCTTCGGATCCACTGAAATACCATCACCAGTCACAACATGCCCCAAGAATTCTACTTTGTCCAAAAAAAACTCATATTTGGACAACTTCCCATACAGCTTCTCCTTCCTCAGCACATCCAACACAATCCTCAAATGCTCCTCATGCTCCTCCGGTGTCCTCGAGTATATGAGTATGTCGTCGATGAACACCACCACGAACTTGTCAAGGTACTGGTGGAACACCTTGTTCATTAAGTTCATAAATACCGCCGGTGCATTAGTCAAACCAAACGGCATCACCATAAACTCGTACTGACCATACCAAGTTCTAAAAGCAGTCTTCGGTATGTCCTCCGGCTTCACCTTCACTTGATGGTAGCCTGATCTCAAATCTATCTTAGAAAACACCTTCGTACCACTCAACTGATCAAACAGATCATCAATCCGTGGCAAAGGATACTTATTCTTGATAGTGAGATTATTCAAAGCCCTGTAATCAATGCACATGCGCACCGATCCATCCTTCTTCGGTACAAACAATACCGGGGCTCCCTATGGTGAAGAACTCGATCTGATAAACCCCTTATCCTGCAATTCGTCCACCTGCTTCTTCAACTCGACCAGCTCGCTGTTGTTTACTCTATAGACATGTTGTGAAATTGGTTCTGCACCTGGCACCAAGTCTATAGAAAATTCAACATCTCGATCTGGTTGCAATCCTGGCAATTCCTCAGGAAACATATCCAAGAATTCTGCTATCAACGGATGTGGCAACTCCTTGTCTTCTACCATAGCTCCACAAATAATGCCTTCGTCCTGCTCCGCAGCTCCTCTAGTAAACTCGAACTCTGGCTCTCCCGGCGAACCAAACAAAACTCTACCTCCTCTACAGTCTATGCTAGCACGGTGCCTACTCAACCAATCCATCCCAAGTACAATGTCATAGCTTGGAAGTGGCATTATAAGTAGACACGCACTCAACTCCCGGCCTCCCAGAGTAACTCTCCGATCCTTGCAAATATCATTAACCAGGATAATGCCTCCCCCGGTCATGATCTTGCAAGTCCTAAGCAAAGACTCAGCTACCAAACCATGCTTCATAGCAAAAGAAACATATACAAAACTATAGGAAGCACCACTATCAAACAAAGCTAAAGCTGGGATGGAATCAAGAAGAATAGAACCTGCGATGACATCTCCTGTGGGTTCCTCCTCTTCGACGGTCATAGCAAACGCTCGTCCCTGCCGAGCACCTCCCTGCTGTTGATGTTGGACAAAACGCTGCTGCTGTGTCGGAAGCGGTCCCCTCGGCTGTGCTGCAGTTGGTCTCGTCTGTGTCCTCGGAGCTGGAGCTGCTCCTTGAACTGCACGACGAGGATACTCCCTCGATTGATGCCCTTCAGTACCACAATATAAACAAGCTCCTAGCCTCCTCCTGCAAACTTCCCAGATGTGGCCGAGCTTCTTGCAGAAGTTGCATGGAGCTTGCTGTAACTGTCTCTGCTGCTGAGGTGCCTGGTGAAAAGGCGCTCTAGCTAGAGTCTGGTTCTGCTGTGGCTGCTAGAAAGGTCTGGACTGGAAATGAGGACGTTTGGCAGCTACTGCACTGTCGTTGGCCCCCAGAAAAGAATCACGGTCTCTCTTGGTCTTCAAACCCAGATCCCGCTCAACCTTGCGTGCCTCCACAAGTATCTCCGAGTATGTCTCATAAAAAGACGGAATGAGAATCTTCACCTCCCAGTTTAGACCCTCTCAGAAACGAATAGCTCGAACCTCCGGTTCCCTCACCAAGTACTCTGCAAATCGGCTCAACCTACCGAACTCCGCAGCGTATTCCTCCACAGACATGCTTCCCTGAATGAGACTCTCAAATTGTCTCCCCAAGTCAAGCCTGTCTATCCGAGCGAAAAACTTCTTCTTGAAAAGGTCCTTGAATACCTCCCAAGATTGTCCTGCGTCAACTAGAACCGGATCATTCCTGAACAAGTGCGAGCGACGTCGAACAGTTGAAGTCCTACCGCCTCAACCTTCAGATCTTCAGAAAGATGGGACACCCTCATAAGACGCTCAATGTCCTCGAGCCAATCATCAGCATAGACGATGCCCTCCGTCCCTTTGAAAACCCTAGGCTCCAGTTTCTTGAAGTCCTGAATGTTGCCTGGCCGAAGCTGAGCAACTTGAGGAACAACCTGCTGCTGGATCGGAACTCCTCTCTCAACTACAGCACGAGCAAGCTGATGAGTACTCTCGATGCCCTGCAGTAGAACGTCGGACTGCCTCTGATGTGCCTCTGACTGAGCCCTCTGTGCCTCGAGCATCTCACAAAATAGTGTAAACATCTGTGACGCCTCTGCTGGCAGAGGAGGTGGAGGTGGAAGCCCCTCAGATATAGCTGGCACAGTCCTCTGAGTAGGTGGTGGACCTCCGAACGCAGCTGATACTCCAATCACCGGAGAAGTGACTGGTGCAGGCCCTCGGGATGTCACAGACCTCTCAGAAGCTGCTCTCCCCTGCTGTGATCTAGTCTTAGGCGGCATCCTGAGACAAAGCGAAAGAAAGAATCAATATGGCACAAGATGTAAGACATCAAGGAAAGGATAGTTTAAGAGATCAAGTATCAATATCAAAGGAGAATAGTTGAATCAAAAGAATTTTCCTAGATGTGATTGAGTATCTCAGCCTATATCCTATATCCTATTGCAGGCTCGCAGTAGTACAACTAAGTTGTCGTACTACCACGACATCACATACTTGTGAAGCTAGACCTGCATGGGCCACCACCAAAAACGTGTCACGACCCACACCCGGGGTAAGGGTACTAGTCGGAAACAACGCCCAGCCTACGCCGCAGAATCGGCGGTAGAACGCTGTCTAGAAAGTCTATCTAATATAATGAACCACCAAAAGATAGTGTACTCAAACACAGAACTAAGATAGAATGAACACGAATCAGACAAGAATAGAATAGTCATCAACTCATGAGTTTAAAATAATACATCAATGAGTCTGAAGAGTAACAAAAATAAGCTGGAGACAAATCCAGTACAAAAGAATACTATCATACTACAAGCTACACTCCAGGGTCAACTGTCTCAGTTGGGATAAGTCCCTCTTGAGCCAGGGTCTCCGAATCTAAACCCACAACATCCTGGGGTCCATAATAGGTAGGGTACTCCTCAGTGTCATCTGGAAAAATATATCCAGTCAGGAAAGGAGCAGAGTACATCTCTAACAGCAGTTCTAATCCATGATAAAAACTATGTAACAGTAAATAGCTGTGGATAAACAAGATGCACAAAATAGATATAAGAGATATATAGACAATAAGAAAATACTGGAAAGAAATACAATAATGAACAATATGCCAATGAAACAATAATACTAATGACTAAGTGTGTGAGTACTAGCTTAACATGTGATCGGCTTGGGCAAGATACAATACGGCCTGGCTAATCATACGTGCGGTGCATGATCAACACTATTCGCTTACCAATACTTTATTCAATAGGGATTTTATCACATATCTATACTAATACTCCCCACCCCCAACTGGTATAATAGATCCAACCACGGTATGCTATGGCACTAGATTCTCCAAGAAGATAGCTAGTCTCCCCGAGAATCGGTGTCTGTACATGTACAAGATAACCAATGAAACAATACTTGCACCATATACACCATATACCAAGGAATAACATCTCATGACGAGATCCGGATATACCAATCCGTGTAACCATAGTGTCGAGAGAAACATGTAAATCTACACTAGATACAACGAACATAGAGGATATCATAAATGAGAAACTATCAGAGAATGTACTCGCCTGAAATCCAAAGAACAATCTCACAGATGTCTGACTCGGTGCCTCGAAGACCTAGATATGGAATACCACATTAAAACAAGGTCCCGAAAAGAGAACAAGTCAAACTAGTCAACTCCTAGGTCAATAAATAAATTCTAAGTCAAAAGTCAACTATGGTCAACTCTAAAGTCAACTAAAGTCAAACCAAGGTCAACCTCACAAGAAATCTATATAAATAATATAGAAATAAAATACAACAATTTAGGAATAAAAATTAGATCCCAAATCATACTCACACAAAGTATACTACTAATACAAATAATATATACCCTAAAATAATATATATACAAACCAATATGTATACAAATAACATAATATATTATTACAAATATTATACAAAACACATATATATACACACATATATATATACAATAATAATATATAAAATATAATTTAAAACTGTCAAAGCGTCACTGAAAACAGTGAACAAAACAAGATAAAATAAAAACAGGTTTAATAGTGACAGTCTTCACTGTCACTGAAAATTTGTCGCAGAAACTCCATATACAAAACCGCTGCTGTCACAGTTTGCTGACAGTTTCAAACTGTCACAAAAAAAAATGTCGCTGAAAGGTTGCCGCTCAAAACTGCCGCAGCATTAATGACAGATCTGTCATTAATGCTGACCACTGTACAGCGGCTGCTGTTCAGACCAAATAATGACAGTTTCACTGTCATAGAAACCACTGTCACCAAAACAAATAAAAATATAAAAATATATATATGTATATATATAAAAAATATATATATGCAATAATAATCACAATACATATATATAAATAAATAATTATATACTTATATATATATGCACATATAAACTTATAATTAAATACCAATAGTTACAACACATGCACATATTAATGTTCATATTTTACATGGCTAGAAGCACACCTAAAATATATACATTAATATACAAATAATTACATAATAATTATAAATAATATAATTACACAATTAAACACATAAATATATTTTATAAAATATTTATGTATAATTTATACTATTAACATAAGTACATATATAATTACATGCAAGAAAGCTACATATTATATTTGTACATCATATTAGCACACACAAAAATATATAGATCTATGCTACAATAATTACTATAATAAATACACAAAATAAATATATAATATCTATATATATTTACTAATTATAATTGAAGAATTTAAACCATACATAATTAGATCTATTCAAAAATCCACACAATTGGAGAGTATCACACCGTATCCCACTAGATCTAGGATACGCATGTGACACGAGTCCAACACACAACCAATTGCACCCCGAAGGATACAAATAAATCATAAATAATATTTATGAATAAATCAAAGTGTCAAAAGTAGATCTATGTGTCCGTGTCAAAATACAACATGTTCAAAGCCCCGTGTCGGAGGGAAAATCCCCAAAATGACACGTATCACCAAATAGTTGGGATACGAACCACATGTACCCAAATATGGACATGACACAAGCCCCAAACACATAAGCACATGCCCAATTGATCTATAGGATCAATTGATACACACAACAAAATGTAAATTCGGAATTCCAACAAAATTAACATAAAAAGCACCATAACTTTCTCCATGGGTCTCCTATGAACACAAAACAAAGTCCTATGGGTAGTACATACATATAGGTTGATTTTACATGATTAAATCTCAGATTTAGAAGCTATTTAAATGGGAAAATCTGAATGATACCTATTGGGAGATGGATTCCCAATGAAACCTCCAATTGAGAAGAACTTGCTTCCAAATTGTAGATCCTTGCTCCTCTTTGTAGATCCTTGCTTCCTTCTTCTAGATCCTTGCTTCCTCCTTCTCTAATGGTGAATTGGAAAGAATTTGGAATGAATTTGGTAGGGAATTGGAATAGGAATGGAGGGAATTTGGGAGTGGAAAATTCTAGATCTAGATTTGGAATGAGAATGAGAGAAGAGAGAAATTTCCCCCCTCTTTTAATAGGCCGGCCTTGCCCCTCTCCCAAGCAATTGTAAAATGTCCAATGTACCCCTTGGGGCCTCTTATGAAGAAATAATTAAGGAAGGAAGCTTCTAGTCTAATCACTTAATTAATTTAATCCATCTCCTTAACTATGGGCTTTCTAAATGGGCCAAATCTAACTATTTAATTCATGTTGGTCCATGGGTCCAAACTACACTAGTTGGGTCCACTAAAATAAGTTCAAAATAATTAAATAATATCCAACAACAATTAAATAATACAACAAAAATTATTTACCATGCACAATATTTATTTAAATAGGAAATTACTAAAATACCATTTTTCCTAAAGTGTGGTAGTGACACACGTGGCTTAGTTGTTGTCGTGGTTTACATGAGTCCGTATGTGTAATGGATATTAAACTTGTTTATATTATTATTAGAACCTGTTTTGTTGCATCATGTCTAGGATGGATTCTACGGAATGCCATACCTGGATTCATACAAAAAACTGCTAGGAGTTAATAACTAGAGATTCACTTAGTACATGGCTAAGAATTTTCTTAAATTGTATGCAGTCCCGGTTATTCATATAGTTATCTTATGGATTATCTAGTGGTTTTATTGTGGAGTATCTTTAGGAGTATCCGGTGCTGGTTTGTGCGTATGCACTACCAGATTACTTCAAATTAGCGACGCCTGGAAATGTCGCTAAATGGCCTAAAAATGTCGCTAAAATAAATTAGCGACGCAATTAATGACGTTTTAATAAAGTCGTATTTAAGCTAGTTGCTAACAGAAAAAATGTCGCAAAACGTCACTATAACGACATTTTCTAGGGACGTAGTTGCGTCACTAATATTTTTCTTATTAGCGACGTTTATCGACTAAACGTCGCTAAATTAGCGACGTATTTTGTGCTACTGAACGTCGCTAAATTTTTTTTGTTTAGCGATATTTTGTAACACATTTAGCGACATTTTATTGACCGGGAAAATACTTCTAAGTCAGCAATTTAGCGACATTCAGCGACATATTCAACATAGTATTTAGCGATGTATAGAAACATAGCTAAACGATGTTAAGCGTCGCTAAATTTTCCATAAAAAAATAAAAAAAGAAGGTGAAATGGTTTCCAAACCAATCTTCCTGCAGTTTATGAATTCCCAATTTATATAAATATATCCAGAGCAACCCTCCGTTGAATTCCTTGGGTTCGCCGACCCCTTTGGTAGAACAATCAACACCGGTTAATTAACAGACATTTAATATGAATAAAACAAATACACAGACTTATAATAGTTCATAAAAATAGACAGACCCAGAGCAACCCTCCATTGAATTTTCTGGGTACAAAATATCATAAAAGTATATAAAATATTACAGTCACACAATAAACACAAAATAAAAGTATCACAGTCACACTAAAAATACAATTTAAAAGTATCATAGTCACACAATAACAACAATAAAAGTATCACAGTTACACCATAAGTCTTATCCAATTTCTCAATCTCTCAAGGAAATCCAATACGCTGGGACAAAATCCAGTCCCTCAGATACTTCGCATAAGCAGCGTCTAGGTGATCAATCTCCGCTATAGGTCAGATACTTCGCATAAGCAGCGTCTAGGTGATCAATCTCCGCTATAGGTGCTGCGTGACTGGAACTCCCCTTCTGAGCTGGTGGCTGTACAACAGTAGGAGGCACCACTTCCTCTTTAACAGTAGAAGTTGCCACTTCCTCCTTAATAGTAGAAGTTGCCACTTCCTCCTTAACAATCATTTCCAATTTAACAGTAGGAGGTATCTCTTCCTCCTTAACATTCACTTTCTCCTTAACAGTACGAGGTATCACTTTCTCCTTAACAGTAGGAGGTGCCTCTTCCTCCTTAACAGTAGAAGGTGCCTCTCTCAAGCGACGTGCACGTGCTCGGGTCATGGGTGTCATATGGTAAGATAGATGGAAATAAATAATATAATTGATAACAGATATACTAAATATTTTATAAACTATCCGAATACAAAATTGTAAATACTTATTTTTCGATACTGTGAACCCAACTTAATTTAGCATCACTCCATAAGCATGTTGCATACTGAGGTAGCCAAGAACTTGATAAAAATGTGCATCATTGGTGAAAATTTGTTAGTGAAGTGAGATGGAGTAATATCTCAAGTGGGGTGATAATATGCAATACATAGTGTGGTATCTAAGTGTGTGTGTGAGCTGATGGCACACATGTGTTAGTATGAATGTTGAGGTCTACAGGGGAGAGCGTGGATTAAGGGGGTGACTGAACTGTGAGGAATGTACACTTGATTATGTATCAGAGTGGTTGCAATAGCAGATCGTTGGCAGTGTACTATAGGCAAGGCATTAGAAATGGGGTTTCAACAGTAGCAACAAACTGGGAATAAGATAACTACAGTAGCAGTAGCTAATCTTGAATGAAAAATGAATTAATAGAGCTAAGATAGGTGCTAATGATCAATATCATTGTGTTATAAATGAGTCTTTTATGCACATCAAGAAGGCGTAGCTACTATATTGTTAGTATCGTGTACAATATAATCTTATGATACGATATAATATACTACTATTTTCATAAATATTGGTTTATCTAATAAAATACAAATTAGGCTGATAGTTTTGTAGGTTTGTCTATTTGAGTCTTGATGACATGTATACTTAAGAATTTGGATTCTAGAACTAAATTGAACTATACACGATAAAACAAGTATCAAAATCATTTTCCTAAGTAATAGGGTTACTGTATCCTATGATATGTGATGCATGATATTATATTATAAAATCTATGGTAGGTATAGTAAACATTTTGATGTTCTTCATCTCCTTGCTCTGGACAGAGCTAAGTCCTGATCGTTCTCTCCAAGTGTGCGATGAAGAGAAACCGATAGTACGAGAATTTTGCCACTATGAGCATTCGAGATACGTCTGTACATAGACCTTGAATGAACTCTTAGGGCAGTGCTTCGTACGCGACTTCCCCCGAGGCCGGTAACATTAATTTATGTTTCTTTTGTATCAAGTTTTTTTAAGATAAACCCAAAAAATAAAATTTGTCTAACTTGCATTGTAACTTTGTATTCATGTGGTGGCAGATAGAATTTTAGTCAAAAAACTTTGCTAGCTTGCATTATAACTTTATTGTGCATAGTATCTGTTATGTATGTAAGATCTAGTGATTTTAATCACTTATCCATAAAGGCGGAGATGAAGTACTTTTTTACTTTTATCGATGATTACTTGAAGTGCGCTTTTGTCTAACTCCTCAAATCAAAATATAAAACTTCAAAAAGTTTAAGGACTTTAATGCAGAAGCTGAAGACAAACGGGTCAACAAATCAATGATCTTAATAAAAATAAGGTAATTATAATAAAATATATGTATTAATATACTAATTACCAAGTAAAGCACCTTAAAAAGAGATAAAACATCACAAGAAGCATCAGAGAGTTACTATATTGGTTCTGCATTATTCTTAATAAAAATACATACTATATCGATCAAACCACTTGATTAGTATATGGATTAAAGGTCTATCTCTCTTGCTACTAAAATATACACTAGATCGTAACCCTATCCAAGCACGATAACTCATATTTTGAATCCTTCATGATAAACATGATATATCTAAACTCTTGATCTTCTATACTAGTTTCTAGGTTAAGATTGGTTAAATTTAGGATTTTTGCAACTTTGCATGAATAATATCAACCCTACATTTCTTGGGGTATCACTATCAATTGGGCTTGTATTTTTTATTAGGCCTCTTTTGTTTCTTGGTCAATATTTTGAACATTTTTGTTCATATAAAAAAATTATGTTCTACATATTTCTATAATTCACGATTATAGAAATTTTTAGGAAAATTATATTTATATGGTTGCAATGATTGTGTAGAATCTTTCAAGATTCCTATAAAATATGATGCTTTACCTACACTACAGATACTTAGCACAACAAAGTTATAATGCAAGTTAGCAAAGTTTTCTCGACTAAAATTCTCTCTGCCACCACAGGATCTTCCTCTCCCCAGATCTAAGAGTTGATCCTTAATATTCTGTTCAAAATAAAAGTTTAAAACAAATATATGCGTTCTTCATTTTCATACTTGCTGTTTATTCAAATATGTTAGTACTATAGTAGCACAAACCTGTTAATATTTGTTAGCACAAATTTTTAGTACTTGTTAGTATTAAACTTGTTAACACTATTAATTAAAGAAATATTTGCTTATAACCATTTATTTAAGCATTGTGTTTGTGTCCGTGGGTGTGTCCATGTGTTCGGGTCCATGTGTCAATATGTCTCCATGTATGTCCGTGTTCACGTGTGTCCATATGTGCCCGTATGTGTCCTGTCCATGTGTGTCTATATGTGTGTCGTATTAGTACAAATTGTGTTATGTAGGGTTGTGTCCTGTGTGTGTGTCCATGTGTTCGGGTCCATGTGTCAGGATTAGGGTTGTGTCCTGTATGTGTCCATGTGTCTTGATTTTGTCCAGTATGTGTGTGTCCTAGTTGTGTCATGTGCGTGTCCATGTATCATGATTGTGTCTAGTATGTGTGTGTGTGTCCTAGTTGTGTCCGGATCTGGGTTAGGGTTTACCGAGCCGGAAGGAAGGGAGGAGGAGCGCATTAGAGAGGGGTTGACGGAGAAGGCCCACGCCGGAGGGGAGTAGCCACGCCTAAAGGGGTGGAGCCGCGTCTGGGGTTGCCTGTGTCGGGGTTTGTGGACGAACACGGTCGCGTCGTGGTGGGGGGCGAGGGAGGCGGTCGAGGGATGGGTCGTCGGAGCCGCGGACGGTTGTCGGGGGAGGATGGATCACAGGTGGGGGCGCGCATTTTCGAAAAGTTGGAGGGGGGAAGAAATAAAAAGTCGAGTAGACAAGGGAACCATATATTCAGTAATTTAGTGATATCCGCACGATACGTCGCTAATTAAAAAATTAGCGACGACGTAAAAAAAGTCGCTAAATGTCGCTAAATAAAAAAGTATCGACGTATTAAAAATACGTCTCTAATTAAAAGTTTGCAACGTTAGAGACGTCGCTTACTACATCGCTAAAGATAAAAAATAACGTCGATAAATACGTCGCTAAATCATAAATATCAGCGACGTTAAAGAACCTTATAGCGACTATTCTTTTAAAAACTGAATTACAGTTGCTAAACGTCGCTATGTGTCGCCAATAGCGACGTATAGCGACGTTTATTTTAGGAGTCGCTCAAGTCTTTAATATTAGCGATATTTTATTATGACGTCGCTAAAAATGTCGCTATTTCATCATATTTTGGTAGTGATGGATATCCTGGATAGACTACAGGGGCATGCGATCAGAAAAAACTCTAGTATCGCGTTGTGTTATAATTGTTAGTAATTAGGATTATGATAACCCTAGTTAGTTAAAGTATCAAGCCGTACTTATATGATTTATCGTGATTATGAATGATGGTTAGTCTATCCTTTACATGATCACACCTTTATTTTCTCCACTTGCTATTTTATTTGCTTATCAGTTCAGGATATGTCTTATTGCAGGTTTACAATATTTCTTTTACTATCCTGAGATTATTTACATTCATTCTTTACTTTCAGTCTTTGTATTGCTTGTGTTGTTGGTTTAAGTTCCTAGATTGGATTCCTTTGTGGCACTTGTTATTTGGGTGTCTGACCCCACTGATTTTGTATGGCCAGATCTAGTAACACCACCGGAGGATCTTTCATACCTTCCTGAGGATGGTGACCACCTGGAGCACCAGACCGCTTGAGTGGGTTTTTGTACTTTCCCACTCTGATATACATTATATTTTGTTGGCGTTTAACCATCAAGCACGTATTTAGCTCATGTTTTGGTTTGATCAGTTATCCTATGGGCGTTAGCATGATTGACATATCCTAGGGTTGATCATGTATGACTTAGATTCTGGCTAGTTTATTCATTTTGTGTTTACTATCATCATGATCATCTTTATATTATAGTTTGTGATGCTTTACTATTATATTTTAGCTGATCTTACATCTTATTATTATTCTTATTATTCTTGTGATTGAGACACTAGGGTTTGTTTGTCCTAGGCTTGACTGTTGGTTTATAGTAGTGACCTCTCATGTCTTACAGCTTCACTGTGTATACGGAGTACCAGCGTGCTCTAAGTATACATAGCTGGCCTTGTCAGTCCCGCTCTCCAGTATTCTAGTTCTGGGGCGTGATAGATGCACGACACACTTTATAGTTCCAACAGTGGCATTGTAGTGCCATAACTCAACACGATTGCATTATAGTGCTAAGTACCGTTCGAAACACGTTAAGTTTTCATATGCGTTCCTTTTACTTTATCATTTTGCTTGGTTAACTTGATTTATCTCTGGACAGGGACGGACGAATGATAAGTTGGTAAGTCGCGTCGTATTACTCTTATTTTATACGGCACTTCATTTCTGCAACATGAATTAGGCTTTATATCATATGCCATAAACTGATCCTAATGCAATACTAGAAAGACAACAAAATAGATGGTGCACATAACTAAATAAACGTATTTGGTTTTATTGAGTGGGCGAGAAGCCTCCCAACCAGTGCATTCAATATACTGTTAACCCACCAGATTGCTTGCAGGGTACGGGAGCACTACCAAAATATGATAAAATAGTGACGTTTTTAGCGACGTCATAATAAAACGTCGCTAATATTAAAGATTTTAGCGACTCAAAAAATAAACGTCGCTATACGTCGTTGTTGGCAACATATAGCGACGTTTAGCAACTGTAATTAAGTTTTTTTAAAGAATAGTCGCTATAAGTTTCTTTAAGGTCGCTAAACGTCGTTGAGTTTTTTTAATTTAGTGACGTTTAGCAACGTATTTAGCGACGTTAGTTTTTTTGAATTTTAGCGACAGTTTTAGCGACGTCTATAACGTCGCAAACTATTTTTATTAGCGACGTCATAAGTTGACGTTGTTAAACGTTGCTAAAATTTTAATATAGGTTTTGATTCTACTCTTCTATCGAAGACCTCCCCAATTTTTTAAAAACTTTCCCCTCTTCCCCCCCTCTCTGGCGAAGTGCACCCTCCGCCATCCCCTTCCTCCTCCTACTCCGGCGTCCTCCTCCTCCTTCTCTTCCTCTTGGTAAGCCCTAACTCTCTTTCTCTCTTTCTCTCACTCTCTCAAACAGATGCACACGATATGATACTGACATAGACACGACACACATACACTGACACGACATGACACAGACTGTCACAAAGGGTGTAAACCCTAACCCTAAACCGATCTCTCTCTCTCTCCCTCTCTCTCTCTTACAGATGCACACGATATGACACTGACACAGACATGACACATACACACACACTGACACAGACACGACATAAACTGCCACAAAGGGTGTAAACCCTAACCATAACCCTAACCCAATCTCTCTCTATCTCTCTCTCAGATGCACACAATATGACACTAACAAAGACAAGACATACACACACTGACACAGACACAACACAGACTATCACAGAGGGTGTAAACCCTAACCCTAACCCAATCTCTCTCTCTCTCTTTCACAGATGCACACGACATGACACTGACATAGACACGACACAGACTATCACAGAGGGTATAAACCCTAACCCTAACCCTCTCTCTCTCTCTCTCTCTGACATATGTTTAATACTATACAATTAGTACATAACTTATACTATCATGACTTACTAACTTACAATAACTGCTACTAACTTAATATAACTGATACCAAATTAATAACAATACTAATGCTAGATGACACTAGACTAACTAGAAAAACTTAGCTTACTCTAACTGATGCCTAATATTCTAACTTGATATCTAACTCAAATAGCTAAACTCTAAACTTTACCCTTGCTGATAATTACTAACTAGCATTCACTAACAATGCATCTAACTGATACATTCATCAGTCAGTGATACACACATAGTAGTACATAAACATAGTGGACTAAAAACTAATACTGCCACTACTGATATTCCCTATAATATATATATCAATAAATTCCTACTGAAGGCACTAACCGAAGGCCCATCAGTGTACTACTGATACCAAACTAGACTGACGTCAAGCCTTTAGTTGTAGTGTGATCAACTCAAGTGTATCTTACTCAAAATTTATACCTAATGTCATACCCTTCTTTGTACGATGGTGTGCATAGACCCTGTGAAGTCTGTCGCAATACTCATGTGCATATCAAATATACACTGTCGGGTCTGTGCAGATGGTGTGTGCAATAGTCTCTCCCCGTCTCAATACTCACTGTGTTGCTCCCCAAATCTGCTGTCAACATGACATATACTTCAGTATTCTTATGTGTGTGTAGACGAGTAGGTGTATAACATAATTGGTATTCCTGACTATATATGCTAGGACTAGGAGTATCAGTGCATGTACTGTATTTAACGATGTGTATATACTTGAACGATGTATATTTATTTTTGTAGAAGTATCTAAAAATGGATATAAATTACTATATTTGTCATTATTCATGGAAGTACAACCGTTATCCTGAGGACGTGTATGGTGTGCGGGATAAATTCATTGAGGGTGTACAACAGTTCCTGCAGTTCGCCAAGGCGTTCCCGCAGTGCATGGACGGTAACAAAATTAAGTATCCATGTGTGAGATATCACAACTTGAAATATCATCCAGAAGTGGAAGTCATATATTATTTGTACTCGAAGGGTTTTATGCCGAATTACTATCAGTGGACTGCGCACGGAGAACTTGTGTCTTTAGCATCAGAGTTAGAGCCTTATGTGGAGCCATACATAGATGTCCATGACCACGTTGCTTACGACGACGGTGGGTGAACGTGGTTTTTGATGCGGTGGGGCCTAGTTTAGATCCGGATAATCATGATGCAACTGAGGAGGCACCGAATGCCGATGCTGTGAAGTTCATGGAGTTGTTGGAGAATGTAAGGACTCCATTATATCCTGGTTGTGAGGATCATTCACTATTGGAGGTGGTTACAAGATTGTTGAGCATCAAGTTCGATTTTAACATATCGCAAGAATGTTATAACCGACTGATGGATTTGATTATAGAGATCTTACCAGAGGGTGCAAAGTTGCCTAAAAATTTCTACCGATCTAAGAGGATGGTGAGATAGCTCTAGATGGGATACAAGAAAATCGATGCATGATGCAACGGGTGCATATTGTACTACAAAGATGACAAGGATGCATGCAGATTCTGTGGTGCTGATCGCTAAAAGGCCACTCGAAGAGAAAAGTCTGTCAGTGCAAAGAAGCCTACCGATTTGATGTACTACTTGCCTTTGACGCCGCGGTTGTAGAGGTTGTTTATGGTGAAGGAGACTACAAAAAATATGAGTTGGCACAGACGAACAGATCGAAGGAGTATTGGATCATCCATCCGAGGGAGAAGCATAGAAGCACTTTGATCGAGAGTATCCAGATTTTGCTTCGGATCCTTGTATTGTCAGATTGGGGCTCTCCTCCGACGATTTTATCCTATTCGGACTTTCGGGCTCCAAGTATTCGTATTGGCCTGTGATTGTCACTCCGTACAATCTACCGCCTTGGATGTGCATGAAGGCTCCCTATATATTTTTAACCGTTATTATCCCGGGTCCGAACAATCCAAAGAGGAACATCGATGTATATTTACAGCCTTTGATAAATTAGTTGAATCAGCTGTGGAAAGTATGTGCCAACACGTACGATGTTTATAGAAAGCAGCATTTTTAGATGAGGGCAGCACTTATGTGGACCATCAACGACTTTTTGGCCTATAAAATATTATCGGGATGGAGCACTCATGGTCTTCTCTCATGTCCGTATTGCATGGACTGCACTAAGGCTTTCCATTTGAAATACGGAGGCAAACTTTTCTTCTTCGATTGTCATCGACAATTTCTGCCGAAGGATCATCCGTACCGGAGGAACATGAATGCTTTTCGTGCGGCCGTTATGGAGAAGGATAATCCACTACCAAGGTGGCCCGGATACACGATATGAGAAGAGGTAAAAGATTTACCAAGTGCTATCGAAGAGCCTGCTAAGGGGTACAAGTATGACAGATTTGGTCACACCCATAACTGGACGAAGAGGACTATATTCTAGGATCTGCCATATTGGAGCACCAATCTGATCATACATAACCTTGATGTCATGCATATCGAGAAGAATATGTTTGATAATATAATTAATACTGTAATATAGGTAAAGGGGAAGACGAAAGATAACCCGAAGGCCAGGTTGGACATAGAAGAAATATGTAGACGTCCTACGTTGTATTTGATAGAGGAGGAGAATGGAAAGTTAAAGAAGCCTAAGTTAATTTTCTTATTAGAGAAGGAGGATAAAAGGAGACTTTGTAGGTGGATTCAGGTTCTAAAATTTCCAAACGGGTACGTGTCGAACTTGAGAAGATGCGTCGACCTCAAGTAGAACAAATTGGCGGGTATGAAGAGCCACGATTGTCACATATTTATGGAGAGGTTAATTCCGATTACATTTTAGAAATTCTTACCACAGGTCATTTGGGATCCATTGACAAAGCTCAGCATATTCTTCAGAGATCTTTGTTCTACTAAGTTGCTCGTTGATTGTCTAGAAAAGCAAGAGAAGGACATTGCGGTAACACTGTGCGAGCTCGAGAATGTGTTTTCTCCTGGATTCTATTACTCTATGGAGCATTTGCCAATTCATCTTTCCTATGAGGCACGTGTTGGTGGTCCTGTCGGTTATCGGTGGATGTACCCCTTCGAGCGGCATCTGAATCACCTAAAGATAAAGGTAAAAAATAAGGCACGAGTTGATGGCTCTATTTATGAAGCTTATGTTCTCGAGGAGATTATAAACTTTTGCTCGACGTATTTCAAACCTCATGTTGCTACTAATAGAATGAGAGCTCCGAGAAACAACGACGAATATCAGGAATCTAATGATGCAATACTGAAAGTATTTAATGAGTCCGGAAAGCCTTCGGGGAAAATAAAGAAGAAAAATTTGAATGACGACGAGCTAAGGGCTGCTGAGTTGTATATATTACTCAATTGCGACGAGGATGAAGTATAGAAGCGAGAGGGATAAGTAATTAATACGTCCACGTTTACGTCATCTCAATGTAATAGTATAAGCTACTATTATGCTACTAATCAGCGGTTGTTTCATTATTTTTTAGCATATATAATGATGAACTGACGTCGGTTAGACCCTACATAACAGACGAAGAAGTAGAACAAGAAATGAGATACCATTTTCTTTCTTGGTTGAGCGCATATGTAAGGAGCTTGATAATTACTTTTTCTGTATGCACTTGCACAATAAATAACTTCCTATCGCTACTTTGGTATTTAGGTCGATCGTCTAATAACATCCGAGACTGAATCTATTAGAACTCTAGCCAAGGGACCAATTACTGTTGTCAATGTAAACCCCCTAATTTTTCAGTTTTTTAAAAACAATTTTACACAATTTTCTGTAATTTTCTGGAATTAAAACTAAGGTACTTTAAAATTAAATAATTTTTAAATGATGTTAAATGATATTAAAATATTATGAGAATAATATTTTTGGGTGTAAAATGAAAAACTAGACAAAGGATAATTTTTCGGAAATTTATTGGACCCTGAAAATATTTTTAAAGACCTAGAAACTAAGTTTATAATAAACCAAAATGAACCCTGAATTAAACCCGGTTCAGTTGAACCAAACCAACCCGAACCGTGCTGAACCGAACCGAACCCAGCTCTTAACGGGTCGGGTTGGATCCGAATTGAACCCGACCCGGACCCGTTAACCCGATCGAAACCCTAATCCTAATCCCTTTCCCTTTACTGTTCTGGCGCCCTATATAACCCCCTCGATAACCTCGCTCCGCCGGCCGAAACCCTAACCTCCTCCGCCCAGAACCCGCAGCGCCCCGCTCCGATCACCCTCGGCCGCCCTAGCCCGCTGACCCCGTCTTTCTCCTTCCGAACCTTCTCCTCCCGACAATCCGTCGAAATCCCCCGACGAGCTCCGCCTGAACCCTAACCCCCTCCGCCTCGACCACCACCGTCTGAACCCCTCACCGTCCTCCGCCATCTCCCCGATCCGCAACCGCTCGACCCAAACCCCGGCCGCCCAGCTCCTCTGTCTTCCTCCTCTGCCTCGACCATGAGCAGCAGCAGCCGCTGCTCTCCCCGCAGCGCCTCCACCTAGCCGTCTCAGCCTCCGTCAGGGCTGCTCTCCTCCGGCGAAGCCCTGAGCAGCCACAAGCAACCCCGACGAGTTTCCGGCCACAGAACCCGGACACAAGAGTACCCCGACCCGGACACAGCGCAGCACTGTGCAGTTTGTGTCGTATCGTCTCACGGACACGAAGAAACCCCGTTCTGCGTAGCCCGTTCAGGTAACCCATTCTCTCTCCTCGTGGCCCCGTTTTCTATTCCGTCAGTTGTGACACGAAGGCTGTGTAACCCTCTCGATGCCCGTGCAACCTGCTCGGTGTATCGCGTCATGTGGCGATCGCAAACCGCGATCCAAAAATAGGAAAATATTTACCCTATTTTCCTTCGGAACTGAGTACGCCCCTCCAAACGGGACGACTTGGTCGCATGCGGTCTTCACCGAAAGGTTCGCGCCGTTGATACGGATGTGCGGGATTTCGCAGGAGTTGATTTGGATGTGCGTGCACACCGAAATCAACGCGTATCCGCCGACAACGCCCCGTATCGATCTGTTCTGGAATGCGTTGTAACTTTGTGTACACACGTCGAAACGAAACTTGCATCATCGGACTTGTAGCAATACGCTGGTCCTGTGACCCAAGTTTGGTTCGATTCTGAGTACGTTGACAAAATCGCGTATCGTGGGCCCCGCGGCTCCACTTGACGGGCGATTTTGTGATCGGCTCATCGGAATCCAGTTCTGGACATTCCGTTGGGTTCGTATCGACGTTCTGGACTTGTTAACACTAAGTTTGACGAATTTGGAGAACATTGTCTCTGACACATTTTTTGGTGCAAAACGGGCCCACTAGTGGACCCCGTGATGACTGGAAACTGTATTTTTTGCCCTGTGTCCAAATTGGACAAAATGGTAGTATTTTCTAGCTATTTCACTTATTCTGGGAATTTTGGTGATGTTTATTTCAGCATCCGAAGATGTTCATTTTGAGGCCATAGTTTCTGACTCTTGGTGTTGACATCTGGACGTTACACATTTGCAGCTCTCTTGCCAGGCAAGTATACCTTGCCTTGTTGTACTATTTAAATTCTGTATTATTATTAGCATATTTATTATTTAATTTTGCGCGTCCGAGAGAGACTCGGGTGCAGTCAACGGAGGCGTTAACATTAGGATAGTGTCTGACCTAGTGTCTAGTAGACCCACCTAAAGTCGTGGAGTTATTGGTATGACTCCCCAGGCCTTGACACATCTCTTACACGTGTTGTGAGTCTCATGTAAGGCACGGTCCTGCGTATGTGGTTGGCCACCTGTACGTGTAGGCGTGTGACAGATAGGGTATAACTGCTAATAGTGATGTATGTTAGAAGACTTAGCAGTTATTAGTAGGTGGAGCGTAGACTATCATGGTACGACAGTCCAATCCTTGTCCTCGTTTTGTTGTAAGGTTGGACTACTATTCTAACGAGAGAGTATGAGCTAGAGTTACTACGCCGCGGCGTAGTAGCTACAACGTGTTGTGGATACAACATGCTTAGATCATTGGGCGGGGAGGATGACTTGTAGTCGTATGAGACACCCCACTTCCTTTACACTGCTGCCACACTCGACGAAGTGATATAGATGATATATACTATACTGCTGCCACGTTCTTCGGAGCGATATGGACGATATATACTATACTGTTGCCACGTTCTTCGGAGCGATATGGACGATATATACTACACTGCTACCATGCTCTTCGGAGATGGACGTTATTACTGAGCGCCCTCCTATGGGGGCATATGTGGTATATACTAGCCAGTTATCACGATTGGTGAATTACGTCAGCATATGTCTAGCCTACACTTTCCCATACACTCAAAGTTGTCCTCAACTTGCATTTCACTTAGCAGGTTAGGTCACCCTGGAGTTTTACAGTATTTACTTTATGGCATGTATTTTTGTAACTTGTTACGTCCCTCTGAGGACCTGGTCCCTTTCCAGGTGTATTGTTCATGAGTATTCGCAGGAGCACAGATCCGGACTGGTTGCGTACGTTCCGAGGAGTCCTCTCTTCAAGCCATGTAATTGTTAGATATGGTACTTATATTGTATTTATCTTGTTTATTCCATATTCTAGTTCGGCAGTGGATTTGTTTCCACCCGACTGTCACCTTTAGATACTTTTCATAGAGATTTAGTTTCATTGCTGCTGGTCATTTAATTATATTAATTTTATGGATGAGATCAATATTATACCATGTAACTTGTGATAGATTTATACCACTTATGGATTTAGTTATTCATATACAGCGTACGTGTGTTATGGTTTCCATATATTAGAGTGCCATATTCATACGGCTGGCATGCTTACGTGTCCTAGTCCTGCGTATTTTGGGACTGGGGCGTGACATATTTTGGTGGTAGCCCATGCAGGTCAGAGCATATTGTCTCGGTTACGTTACTGTACCGAGCAAGCCTGTAAATAGGATTAGAGTATAGGATCTCATCCACATCTGACTATGACTCATCCTCTTTCCAATCCATTCTATTTGAACGAACGCATCCTGCTTGATTCATGTGCTTCCCTGATAGTTCCTTGAGTGTAGCCTTCTGCTAGAATATAGAATTCCCTGTTATTAGATAATAAGTAGGGTAACCTTCCTAGTAAGAGTAACTAGAACCCTGACACGTCACTAAGTTTAGAATATTTAAGTAAACCCTAGCATCCTTATCTAAAGAATGGCTTATCATTATTCCTTGACATAATTATGAATGACTTAAGAGTACTATAGGCACTACTAGAGCCAGTTAGAGATGTGACCATAATGTTTGACCCTAGTATTGAGGAACCAATAGAAATCCGAGATCGAATGTAGGGACTGAACCTAATTTTCATAGTGAGATAGTGTTAGGATATAAATCCTTGTCCTGATATTAGCAGACAGTATCTCAGGAAGCCCAGAGCAACGAGTATGACATTTCCCTTGGTCATACCACAAATACAGAGATTCGCTCACCACCTTTCCCTTAGGAAACCAAGATATTATCTTGAGTCCCTCTATTGTAATCTCATATCTTGTCCCCTACAACCTTAACGTTCACCAATTGTGCAACAATTTAAACTGTGTTTTTCCTCCTTCGTCCTTCAACTCGTGCCACATAACTCCTATGATTGAAGGCCAAGTGATCTTATTATATGTTAGGATATATAGTTTGCTAGGGTTATAGTTTGGTAATTCGAACTTTGAATTATGTGCTCGGTAGTTAGAGCTTGATAGTTGAGTTGTTCCTATAGATTGTGATCTAATTATTCTTAGTTTGAAATCACGTAATTAGTATCCGTAACTCGATACAAGTTATATTTTCTTTTTTCTTAAAGGTCATTAACGCTTCCATTCTTACTATTGACACCTGTATTTTATGCGCTATATGATTAAGATTTGAGATGACCGTAAACTACATGATACAATAGGAGACCCTAATAAGTACTAAGATCCGTTCCTCGTATAGCCCAATAAGAGTTGTACTTTATTTACAAGAACCTTATTAATTTGTAGGATCCCCTTTACACTGTCACAGTACTAGTTTATTATTATTTCTAAGTTGGGTAGTATGCCGCACAACACAGTTTCACCTAGCCCTATTAACCCATTGAGGAAGTATAATAGGATGACACAACTTTAGACTTGCATAAGAAGATAGTGTTTATTCAGACTGTAGAAATTATAGGCCCAAACCCCTATTGGGTCGACTAGCGCCTTAGATTAGGAGTGAATATGACCACTGTAGAGATTGTAGAATCTAAATTTTGTATCTTGTTTGGTTTTTTGAACTTGAATTATTTTGTAATTCCTTTCATCATAATCTAGCATACTTATATTTTTGTACTACCTCGACTTATGCTGCTGTTACAACCTAATTTTGCAAGCTCATCCTTTTATCAAGCTTGTTCATGACATATGTATTATTGGACGCGTACACTAATACATTTCAGAATCAGTGTACTATGGTCTGATCAACCATAGTGAGCTTGGTTCGCCCTTCGCATAACTATTTTACGTGGATTGAGATATATAGTGATTAGTAGACGAAATATACTTGCCCTCTAGATATGTTTGAGCATATCGTATCTGTTACATGATTGTACCGATGTGAGCATGTAAATAGGAATTACTCAAAATAGGATTTTAATCCACAAACTGCCTTGACAATTTCCATTGAATTCTTTAAAAGCCTTGACCCCCATACTTCTAATCTATTACCACCCCTTGAACTCTTTATTATTCTTTTCCGTCTTGCCTTATTTCGGAAAGACGAAACCTCATGCCTAGCATAAGTGGATACACATATAGTATTAGATATACCCTATATAGACCAATTGCATTATTTGATGATTATTTCACAACCCAGGGCATGTCACATGTAATATAGTTGGTGTTAAAATTTTTGAGGATTGAGTAACAGGATTAAGTAAAATGGAGGAATGAGATCTCTGAAATGTAAGAGCCTTATGTGATAGAGGGGTAGATCCTAAGTTGGGTAGTAGTTGCAATGTCAACTCAAGAGAAACTTCTCTTAGTTGTGATCGAGAAAAAATGGATGTAAAGGTTCAAGTCATGTTAATTTTTAAGAATTTTTAGAAGAATGATTAAGATGATGATGATTCAAATTTTAGAATCTTGATATTGCAGACCAAATATTTATACTTGAGCGCATGATTTAAATTTTGGATATTGAAGGATTAAATCATTGATTTAAATTTTGAGGATAAATATAAAAAAATCTAGATTCGGACAATTGGTGAATTAGAATTCAAATTTCATAAATTGAGACCTTAAATTAAAAGTTAAATGTTGATTGTTGGATTTCCTATTTGAAAATATTGAGGATAGAAATTGAATTTAAAAATTGAAGAGTACGAAATTCATTAGTTGAGGATAGGAATAATAATTGATTATAATTTTCTAGAGGAAATTTTAACAGTTGAAGATTGTGATGTAAATTCTGATTTGGGATGTCATAGAGATTTGAATTAGATTGGATGTGGATTATTAAATTAAGAATGGAGAAGACAACGCGATGTGTTGACGTTCGATTTAAACAATGGTTCAATTTGAAAGGGATTTCGATGGATTTGAATAAGTTAAATTTTGGAAGAGATTGCGATTTAACTTGCCTTACGTAAGCAAGTGAAGAAGTTAAACCCATTATGCCTTATTTTAATTTCGAGGACGAAATTATTTCTAAGTTGGGTAGATTGTAAACCCCCTGATTTTTCAGATTTTTAAAAACAATTTTACATAATTTTCTGTAATTTTCTGGGATTAAAACTAAGGTACTTTAAAATTAAATGATTTTTAAATAATGTTAATTGATATTAAAATATTATGAGAATAATATTTTTGGGTGTAAAATAAAAAACTAGACATAGGATAATTTTCCGAGAATTTATTGGACCCCGAAAATATTTTTAAAGACCTAGAAACTAAGTTTATAATATAAAAAAAATAAACCCTGAATTAAACCCGGTTCAGTTGAACCAAACCAACCCGAACCGTGCTGAACCAAACCGAACCGAACCCAGCTCTTAACGGGTCGGGTCGGATCCGAATTGAACTCGACCCGGACCCGTTAACCCGATCGAAACCCTAATCCTAATCCCTTTCCCTTTAATGTTCCGGCGCCCTATATAACCCCCTCGATAACCTCGCTCCGCTGGCCGAAACCCTAACCTCCTCTACCCAGAACCCGCAGCGCCCCGCTCCGATCACCCTCGGCCGCCCTAGCCCGCTGACCCCGTCTTCCTCCTCACGAACCTTCTCCTCTCGACAATCCGTCGAAATCCCCCAACGAGCTCCGCCTGAACCCTAACCCCCTCTGCCTCGACCACCACCGTCTGAACCCCTCGCCATCCTCTGCCATCTCCCCGACTCGCAGCCACTCGACCCGAACCCCGGCCGCCCAGCTCCTTTGTCTTCCTCCTCCGCCTCGACCACGAGCAGCAGCAGCCGCTGCTCTCCCCGTGGCGCCTCCACCTAGCCGTCTCCGCCTCGGCCTCCGTCAGGGCTGCTCTCCTCCGGCGAAGCCCTAAGCAGCCACGAGCAACCCCGGCGAGTCTCCGGCCACAGAACCCTAACCCGGACACAGCAGTACCCCGACCCGGACACAGCGCAGCACTGTGCAGTTTGTGTCGTGTCGTCTCACGGACACGAAGAAACCCCGTTCTGCGTAGCCCGTTCAGGTAACCCGTTCTCTCTCCTCGTGGCCCCATTTTCTGTTCTGTCAGTTATGACGCGAAGGCTGTGTAACCCTCTCGATGCCCGTGCAACCCGCTCGGTGTGTCGCGTCCTGTGGCGATCGCAAACCGCGATCCAAAAATAGGAAAATATTTACCCTATTTTTCCCTGGAACTGAGTACGCCCCGCCAAACGGGACGACTTGGTCGCGTGCCGTCTTCACCGAAAGGTGTGCACCGTTGATACGGACGTGCATGATTTCGCAGAAGTTGATTTGGATGTGCGTGCACACCGGAATCAACGCGTATCCGCCGACAACGTCCCGTATCGGCCTGTTCTGGAATGCGTTGTAACTTTGTGTACATAAGTCGGATCAAAATGAAACTTGCGCCATCGGACTCGTAGCAATACGCTGGTCCTGTGACCCAAGTTTGGTTCAATTCTGAGAACGTTGACAAAATTGTGTATCGTGGGCGGCGATTTTGTGATCGGCTCATCGGAATCCAGTTCTGGACATTCCGTTGGGTTCGTATTGACGTTCTGGACTTGTTAACACTAAGTTTGACGAATTTGGAGAAATTTGTCTCTGACATATTTTTCGGTGCAAGACGGGTTAACTTGTGGACCCCGTGTTGACCGAAAACTGTATTTTTTGCCCTGTGTCTAAATTGGACGAAAGGGTTGTATTTTCTAGCTATTTCACTTATTCTGGGAATGTTGGAGATGTTTATTTCAGTATCCGGAGACGTTTATTTTGAGGCAATAGTTTCTGACTCTTGGTGTTAACATCTGGACGTTACACATTTGCAGCTCTCTTGCTAGGCAAGTATACCTTGCCTTGTTGTACTGTTTAAATTCTATATTATTAACAGCATATTTATTATTTAATTATGCACGTCCGAGAGAGACTCGGGTGCAGTCAACGGAGGCGTTGACATTATGATAGTGTCTGACCTAGTGTCTAGTAGACCCACCTAAAGTCGTGGAGTTATTGGTATGACTCCCCAGGCCTTGACACATCTCTTACACGTGTTGTGAGTCTCATGTAGGGCATGGTCCTGCGTATGTGGTTGGCCACCTGTACGTGTAGGCGTGTGACAGATAGGGTATAACTGCTAATAGTGTTGCAAGTTAGAAGACTTAGCAGTTATTAGTAGGTGGAGCATAGACTATCGTGGTACGACGGTACAATCCTTGTCCTTATTTGTTTGTAAGGTTGGAGTACTGTTCTAACGAGAGACTATGAGCCAGAGTTACGATGCCGCGCGTAGTAGCTACAGCGTGTTGTGGATACAACATGCTTAGATCATTGGGCGGGGAGGACTACTTATAGGCGTATGGGACACCCCACTTCCTTTACACTGCTGCCACACTCGACGGAGTGATATGGACGATATATACTATACTGCTACCACGTTCTTCGGAGCGATATGGACGATATATACTATACTGCTGCCACATTCTTCGGAGCGATATGCACGATATATACTATACTGCTGCCATGCTCTTCGGAGATGGACGTTATTACTGAGCGCCCTCCTATGGGGGCATATGTGGTATATACTAGCCAGTTGTCACGATTGGTGAATTACGTCAGCATATGTCTAGCCTACACTTTTCCATACACTCAAAGTTGTCCTCAACTTGTATTTCACTTAGCTGGTTAGGTCACCCTGGAGTTTTACAGTATTTACTTTATGACATGTATTTTTGTATCTTGTTACGTCCCTCTGAGGACCTGGTCCCTTTCCAGGTGTATTGTTCATGAGTATTCACAGGATCACAGATCTGGACTGGTTGCGTATGTTCCGAGGAGTCCTCTCTTCAAGCCATGTGATTGTTAGATATGGTACTTATATTGTATTTATCTTGTTTATTCCATATTCTAGTTCGGCAGTGGATTTGTTTCCATCCGACTATCACCTTTAGATACTTTTCATAGAGATCTAGTTTTATTGTTGCTGGTCATTTATTTATATTAATTTTATGGATGATATCTAGATTATACCATGTAACTTGTGATGGATTTATACCACTTGTGGATTTAGTTATTCATATACAGCGTACGTGTGTTATGGTTTCCATATATTGGAGTGCCATATTCATACGGCTGACATGCTTACGTGTCCTAGTCCTACGTATTTTGGGACTGGGGCGTGACATATTTTTGTGGTGGCCTATGCAGGTCAGAGCATATTGTCTCGGTTACGTTACTGTACCGAGCAAGCCTGCAAATAGGATTAGAGTATAGGATCTTATCCACATCTGACTATGACTCATCCTCTTTTCAATCCATTCTATTTGAACGAATGCATCATGCTTGATTCATGTGCTTCCCTGATAGTTCCTTAAGTGTAGCCTTCTCCTAGAATAAAGAAGTCCCTGTTATTAGATAATAATTAGGGTAACCTTCCTAGTAAGAGTAACTAGAACCCTGACACGTCACTAAGTTTAGAATATTTAAGTAAACCCTAGTATCCTTATCTAAAGAATGACTTATCATTATTCCTTGACATAATTATGAATGACTTAAGAGTAGTATAGGCACTACTAGAGCCAGTTAGAGTTGTGACCATAATGTTTGACCCTAGTATTGAGGAACCAATAGAAATCCGAGATCGAATGTAGGGACTGAACCTAATTTGCATAGTGAGATAGTGTTAGGATATAGATCCTTGTCCTGATATTAGCAGACAGTATCTCAGGAAGCCCAGAGCAACGAGTATGACATTTCCCTTGGTAATACCACAAATATGGAGATTCGCTCACCACCTTTCCCTTAGGAAACCATGATATTATCTTGAGTCCCTCTATTGTAATCTCATATCTTATCCCCTGCAACCTTAACGTTCACCAATTGTACAATGATTTAAACTGTGTTTTTCCTCCTTCGTCCTTCAACTCGTGCCACATAACTCCTATGATTGAAGGCCAAGTGATCTTATTCTATGTTAGGATATATAGTTTGCTAGGGTTATAGTTTGGTAATTCGAACTTTGAATTATGTGCTCGGTAGTTAGAGCTTGATAGTTGAGTTGTTCCTATAGGTTGTGATCTGATTATTCTTAGTTTGAAATCATGTAATTTGTATCCGTAACTCGATACAAGTTATATTTTCCTTTTTCTTAAAGGTCATTAACGCTTCCATTCTTACTATTGACACCTGTAATCTATGAGCTATATGATTAAGATTTAAGATGACCGTGAACTACATGATACAATAGGAGACCCTAATAAGTACTAAGATCCGTTCCTCGTATAGCCCAATAAGAGTTGTACTTTATTTACAAGAACCTTATTAATTTGTAGGATCCCCTTTAGACTGTCACAGTACTAGTTTATTATTATTTCTAAGTTGGGTAGTATGCCGCACAACACAGTTTCACCTAGCCCTATTGACCCATTGAGGAAGTATAATAGGATGACACAACTTTAGACTTGCATAAGAAGATAGTGTTTATTCAGACTATAGAAATTATAGGCCCAAACCCCTATTGGGTCGACTAGCGACTTAGATAAGGAGTGAATATGACCACTGTAGAGATTGTAGAATCTAAATTTTGTATCTTGTTTGGTTTTGTGAACTTGAATTATTTTGTAATTCTTTTCATCATAATCTAGCGTACTTATATTTTTGTACTACATCAACTTATCCTGCTGTTACAACCTAGTTTTGCAAGCTCATCCTTTTATCAAGCTTGTTCATGACATATGTATTATTGGACGTGTACACTAATACATTTCAGAATCAGTGTACTACGGTCTGATCAACCATAGTGCGCTTGGTTCACCCGTCGCATAACTATTTTACATGGATTGAGATATATAGTGATTAGTAGACAAAATGTACTTGCCCTCTAGATATGTTTGAGCATATCGTATCTGTTACATGACTGTACTGATGCGAGCATGTGAATAGGAATTACCCAAAATAGGATTTTAATCCACAAACTGCCTTGATAATTCCTATTAATTTCTTTAAATGCCTTGACCCCCATACTTCTAATCTATTACCACCCCTTGAACTCTTTATTATTGTTTTTCGTCTTCCCTTATTTCGGAAAGACGAAACCTCGTGCCTAGCATAAGTGGATACACATATAGTATTAGATATACCCTATATAGACCAATTGAACCAAGCCAACCCGAACCGTGTTGAACCGAACCGAACCGAACCGAACCCTCTTAACGGGTCGGGTCGGATCCGAATTGAACCCGACCCAGACCCGTTAACCCGATCGAAACCCTAATCCCTTTTCCTTTACTGTTCCGGCGCCCTATATAACCCCCTCGATAACCTCGCTCCGCCGGCCGAAACCCTAACCTCCTCCGCCCAGAACCCGCAGCGCCCCGCTCCGATCACCCTCGGCAGGCCTAGCCCGCTGAACCCGTCTTCCTCCTCCCGAACCTTCTTCTCCCGACAATCCGTCAAAATCCCCCGACGAGCTCCGCCTGAACCCTAACCCCCTCCGCCTCGACCACCATCGTCTGAACCCCTGGCCGTCCTCCGCTATCTCCCCAACCCGCAGCCGCTCGACCCGAACCCCGGTCGCCCAGCTCCTCTGTCTTCCTCCTCCGCCTCGACCACGAGCAGCAGCAGGCGCTGCTCTCCCCGCAGCGCCTCCACCTAGCCGTCTCTGCCTCCGTCAGGGCTGATCTCCTCTGGTGAAGCCCTGAGCAGCCACGAGCAACCCCGGCGAGTCTCCGGCCATAGAACCCTAACCCTAACACGGACACAACAGTACCCCAACCCAGACACAGCGCAGCATTATGGAGTTTGTGTCATGTCGTCTCACGGACACGAAGAAACCCCGTTCTACGTAGCCCCATTCAGGTAACCCGTTCTCTCTCATCGTGGCCCCATTTTCTGTTTTGTCAGTTGTGACGCGAAGGCTGTGTAACCCTCTCGATGCCCGTGTAACCCGTTCGGTGTGTCGCATCCTATGGCGATCGCGAACCGTGATCCAAAAATAGGAAAATATTTACCCTATTTTTCCCCGGAATTGAGTACGCCCCGCCAAACGGGACGACTTGGTCGCGTGCGGTCTTCACCGAAAGGTGCGAGCCGTTGATACGGACGTGCGAGATTTCACAGAAGTTGATTTGGATATGCGTGCACACCGGAATCAATGCGTATCCGCCGACAATGCCCCGTATCGGCCTGTTCTGGAATGCGTTATACTTTGTGTACACACGTCAGATCAAAATAAAACTTGTGCCATTGGACTCGTAGCAATACGCTGGTCCTGTGACCCAAGTTTGGTTCGATTTTGAGAACGTTGCCAAAATCGCGTATCGTGGGCTCCACGGCTCTACTTGACGAGCGATTTTGTGATCGGCTCATCGAAATCCAGTTCTGGACATTCCGTTGGGTTCGTATCGACGTTCTGGACTTATTGACACTAAGTTTGACAAATTTGGAGAATATTGTCTCTGACACATTTTTCGGTGCAAGACGGGCCCCTTTCGTCCAATTTGGATACATGGTAAAAAATACAGTTTCCGGTCAACACGGGGTCCATAAGTGGGTAGTATTTTTTAGCTATTTCACTTATTCTGGGAATATTGGTGATGTTTATTTCAGCATCTGGAGACGTTCATTTTGAGGCCATAGTTTCTGACTCTTGGTGTTGACATCTGGACGTTACACATTTGCAGCTCTCTTGCCAGGCAAGTATACCTTGTCTTGTTGTACTGTTTAAATTTTGTATTATTAACAGCATATTTATTATTTAATTGTGCGCGTCTGAGAGAGACTCGGGTGCAGTCAACAGAGGCGTTGACATTAGGATAGTGTCTGACCTAGTGTCTAGTAGACCCACTTAAAGTCGTGGAGTTATTGGTATGACTCCCCAGGCCTTGACACATCTCTTAGACGTGTTGTGAGTCTTATGTAGGGCACGGTCCTGCGTATGTGGTTGGCCACCTGTACGTGTAGACGTGCGACGGATAGGGTATAACTGCTAATAGTGATGCAATTTAGAAGACTTATCAGTTATTAGTAGGTGGAGCGTAGACTATCGTGGTACGACGGTCCAATACTTGTCCTTGTTTGGTTGTAAGGTTGGACTACTGTTCTAATGAGAGACTATGAGCCAGAGTTACGACGTTGCGGCGTAGTAGCTACAACGTGTTGTGGATCAACATGCTTAGATCATTGGGTGGGAAGGACGACTTGTAGGCGTATGGGACACCCCACTTCCTTTACACTGCTGCCACACTCGACGGAGTGATATAGACGATATATACTATACTTCTGCCACATTCTTCGGAGCGATATGGACGATATATACTATACTGCTGCCACGTTCTTCGGAGCGATATGGACGATATATACTACACTGCTGCCATGCTCTTCGAAGATGGACGTTATTACTGAGCGCCCTCCTATGGGGGCATATGTGGTATATACTAGCCAGTTGTCACGATTGGTAAATTACGTCAGCATAGGTCTAGCCTACACTTTCCCATACACTCAAAGTTGTCCTTAACTTGCATTTCACTTAGCTGGTTAGGTCACCCTGGAGTTTTACAGTATTTACTTTATGGCATGTATTTTTGTATCTTGTTACGTCCCTCTGAGGACCTGGTCCCTTTCCAGGTGTATTGTTCATGAGTATTCGCAGGAGCACAGATCCGGACTGGTTGCGTACATTCTGAGGAGTCCTCTCTTCAAGCCACGTGATTGTTAGATATGGTACTTATATTATATTTATCTTGTTTATTCCATATTCTAGTTCGGCAGTGAATTTATTTCCATCCGACTGTCACCTTTAGATACTTTTCATAGAGATCTAGTTTCATTGCTGCTGGTCATTTAATTATATTAATTTTATGGATGAGATCTAGATTATACCATGTAACTTGTGATAGATTTGTACCACTTGTGGATTTAGTTATTTATATACAACGTACGTGTGTTATGGTTTCCATATATTGGAGTGCCATATTCATACAGCTGGCATGCTTACGTGTCCTAGTCCTACGTATTTTGGGACTGGGGCGTGACAGTCAAAATATGGCCAAATTACTGGGTGAATGGGTTTAGGTTCAAGTCAACAAATGCCCCGATCAGAGACAGCTTTCTGGATCTTGATTCCACGAAAAATAGTTGTTTGTGTATTAAATCTTCGAACTACAAAGATGTCGATCCAGGCAATAATTTCTTTGGCATCTTACGAGAGATTGTGGAGTTGACATATATTTATGGCATTGAACCTGCTAAGATCGTGCTATTCAAGTGTGAATGGTTCGATCCGATTCAAGATCAAGGTTAAAAAATAGACAAGAACGGTCTTGTGGATATAAACTACAAGCGTAGATATCCAGGCTACGAACCATTTATCCTATCAAGTCAGGATCAGCTCATGTACTTCATAACTTATCCTAGACGGGGGACATCGAGGTCGAATTGGTGGGCAGTATGCAAGGCTAAAGCTAGAAATATCTTTGACGTTGACGAAATAACTTATCAGGAGGACGAGCTACCTCTTATAATAAATATTGTAGATGTGGACTCAACGAAAGTTACTCATTACATGACTAATAATGTAGAAGAGGTAGAATTATTCGAAGAGGAAAAGGAAGATAAAGTAGATGAAAATGAAGATGAGGAGGAAGAGGAAGAGGAAGAGGAAGAGGAAGAGGAAGACAAGGAACGCGAACAAGATGAATTTTCTGAATATGATCGAAAATAAAATATTTTGCCTATAAAATGCACTATATTTTTACTCTAGAATATACTAGTTTGACAAAGATATGTATTATATTTTGACTGTAGAATGTACTATCCATTTAGACTTGTGACACCACTAGTTATTTACTGTGCAATTCTATTAATGCTGTGAGATATGCATAAGATTTTGACTATAGAATGTACTATATATTTGTGTATTTCTTTATTCATCATATGTTGTTATCAGGTATGACAGGATAACGCGGAGCGTTCGGCAGGTCCTGAGGTAGACAGAGTGCTCCTCGGTACTGTCTACTACTGGTTCTGGATCCTTGGCGCCTAGTACTCCAGTATATCGACCAGTCACATCTCCGACTGCGACGACGTTACGTGACAACACTCCTGGACGAGTAGTTCTAGGCCTGATATTACTCCCTCGTCCAGCATTCCTCCTGCTGACGGAACCATGGAGTCATATGAGCATATAGTGAAGGTTGAGCCGACGTCGTTCCAACATCAGCTAGATCCTCCATGTGCACCTTCGAACGAAACAAGGATGGATATTTGGGCCGACGGTACAAAGTAAGTCAATTAGATGGTTTTGCATTATATATATGTATATTTATTTATTCATCATATATTGACTTTTTCGATAAAAATAATTATCTCTGTATCGATATCGTCCCTCGTCGGTACAGAGACGTCTGGGCCACTTTCTGAGGTACAACTATGGTGGCCCTTGGATCAACTACTCTGATGCTCCAAAGGAGAGGAAGGCATTCTGGTTAGCGCACTTCAAGATAAAAGTATATTATATCAATCATCTAATTTATGCATATTATATAACTTACTAAATTACTTATTGTAGCAAACATATTTTTATCCACCGTACCGGACAGAGTTGATCGAGCCGATATTTTCTGTCGTTGCTGCCAAGCTAATCTGTGATGCTCTGAATAACAAGAAGGCTCATGATCGCGAAGGAAAACTGATCCAAGTTTGGATCACGCCTGAGCAGAGGACTGTGATGAGGGCTAGATTCGACGATCCGAGGTACAAGGAAAGGTCTGAGAAGGCCAAGGCGGCTAGGCAGAAGGCAGTAAAGTGGTATGGTGGCTCGATTCTGATGACAAAATATTTTTGTCTTTTGGTATATTTTTTATTTCAGATATTATTTTAATGCAAGTACAATAAAATGGTAGTAGGATAAAATATTAAATTTTAGTACTAAATAATATATTTTTAACAGGTATAGAGGGGTGAGGATGCAAATATGGTGAGCGTCTTCCTGGCGACCCATCGAAAGGGGAAGAATCTCATTGATAAGAGGGCCTTGCAGACCTATGTAAGTATTACTTTACTTTGTGTTAATTTTAATATAACTTAGGCAATTATCGAGTATCCAAACTTTTCTAGGCCGAGTATCTTAGGCTGCATGAGCGAGCGATTGCTAGTGCACCTACAACGGGAGAGGTTGGTGCTTCCTCACAGCCCGCTCCAGCCCCGTCGACGGACAAGCTGTGGGTGACAGTCACTGGTTGTCTCCAGAGGGGTACGTACTATGGTACGGGATCCTAAGGTGCCCTTGTTGTTACGCAGTAATCTAGGGCCTCCACGGCAAGTGCGCATTCTCCACAGCCCTCGCAATCGTCGGCCCGAGTCCAGGAGACCGTTGACTGTCATATTGTATCTCTCCGTGATGAGTTGTTGTGAAGGATGGAGGAGCAACCCCTGTCCCAATCGTAGGAGGATGATGCGACGCTCATCGTACGATTTGATATGCTCGAGTGCAGCATCATGGAGCTCCGGGATATGACAGCTTATCTTAGAGCGTCGACAGAGCGCAGCATGATGGAGCTGCAGGCATCATAACTGTCCATGGGCGAGAGGCTGACGATGATGCAGGATTCAATGGTTCATAGCAGTACGAGACTGTTATCTACCATGGATTCATACAACCATCGACTAGCAGAGTTGGAGCAGATACATCCTTCTGGTGCGCCTTTATTGATACAGACTCCACTGACGTCACTGCCTTCTCTATCGACATCGGTGTCAATTTTACGGGAGCATTATGATCTATTTTTATCCCTGATGTGCGCTGGTGGTTATCCTCCTACAGATCCGTAGTAGTCCTAGTTAGGATAGTTTATTGATTGTTCGTGTTTCAGACCTATGATATTTAGTCATTTATGAATATTCTTTATTTTTGAGGCTTTCAGACTTTATTTCTTGTATTCTTTACGACGAGGCTTTCAGACTCAGTTGTGTGGATATTTGTTGTATTCTTTACGACGAGATTTTCTCCTGACTCGGTTTATAATCTTAATATTTTATTTTCTTCAAATTTTACTATATTATTCATATTAAATGTATGTTAATTTATCGGTGTTGAGTGTTCAACCGAAGGGGGTCGGCAAACCCAGCAAATTCAACGGAGGGTTGCTCGGGGTCAATTTGTACAAATTATGAATTCATAAACTGCAGGAAGAATGGTTTGGAAAAAATTCAATATTCTTTTTTTTACTGTATCTTTAGCGACATTTATAGCGACGTTTAGCGATGTTTATATATGTCGCTATAAACGTCGCTATAAAAGTCTCTATACATGTCGCTATCCACGTCGCTATAAACGTCGCTACAAATGTCGCTGACCGTCGCAAATCTGCTTACATGGTAGTATTGTCAGGTTAATATATCGTCACTAAATGAGTCGCACAACGTCGCTAAAAAGAAAAAACTTAGCGACATATAGCGACAAACAACTTGTCGCTAATTTAGCAATGTTGCGTCGCTAAATGTCGCTAATATAGCGACGCATTTACGTCGCTAGAAAATATCTGTATAGCGATATTTTACGATATTTTTTCGGTCAGCGACTAGCTTAAAGGCCACTTCATCGAAACGTCGCTACAGACGTCGCTAAAATTATTTTGCTACATTTTTTGGCCATTTAGCGACGTTTTTAGACGTCGCTAATTTGACTTATTCTGGTAGTGGAGTACCTCATTCGGTATGGAGTTTTTCTTCGTGTGTGCTAAGGTGATGAGTTTGTTCTGGCACCTTTGAGCGTTGCGGCTGGGACTGAAGCACATATATAAGACATAATGTATTGGAATATCACCTATGTTATCATTCCAAAGTTGTAAGACGCTTGACACATTTCTTTGTTTTGAGAGAGAGAGAGAGAGAGAGCTTGAATGATATGTAACTTTTGGCCTAGCGCCGTGTAACCTCTGTTTCAATATTAATAAAAGCTTTGTTTTGTTGTGTTGTTCAAACTTTAGCTGCATTGGGGACCATCTGTGCGACTCTGTGGCTTAGCATTTCATCGACCGTTTTGGTGCTTGCCTTGCGCGGACGCAACTTAGGTTCGCGTGGCATCACACCAATGCGAGGACCTCCGGCTCTGCCGGGCCGGGGGCGTGACATAGAGAGTGGTTTGTATAAGGATATGACAATAAATGGTGTAGAGACAAATCATTACCCGAGTTTAGTGTCAGTGAAGATTGATGTAGAGAAGGAAAGATTTCCAAAGGTTCATCCAACAATATGTTATGAAATGAGAGAAATGAATTGTCGACGAAATAGATGGATAAATATCACTAGTAAATAGGTTAAAAAATTATAACATTTCCAGAAATTATTTCTTATTTTATTTCACTCATATCACCAAGAAATATTCGTCGTATACAAACTTAAGATCAAGTTTTGAGTGTTCTGAGTTGGGGGAGAAGAACATATTGTAGGAGCATGAAAAATATAACTAACCCAAAGATACGTGACCAGCAAACATTTGACACAAATAACGTTCCAGCAAAAACAATGGGTTGCTAGATGTACAAACACTACATCAGACATATTGTTTAGTGGACAAGATGACTAAACAAGCCATGGTCTCTTTACTAAACACGTGTCCCCAAGAGACTCGACTCCCAAAGAGTACTTCAGGTAACGAAACAACATTACAGAATCACAGAGAACATACGAGAAGTGAATCTCGAAAAGTGAAACAACTGTAAAATCACCAATTCATTTCTGACACATGGTAGAGAGAGACTATTTTTCTTCTGCACAAGAGATGCATTTCTTTCGTAGGAGGACAACCAATAGAAGTGGCCACTTTTATTGAAGGTGTCATTAATGTCTTGATTTGACAGATTTGCCAACTTTATTAATAGCCGTCACTCCATAAGAACCAATTTTATGTTTATTATAGTAGCCTTTCCTATATTAAATGTTTATTACAAAGACCTTCTTGACAGTAATAAACATAAAACAAAGGAAAAATTAGTATAGATAACCCTAATAATTAAGTGCGGAGAACGACAAGTCACTTCCCCAATAATCTGATGGATGTCAAATGAGGAGAACCAAATTACACAAATTTTTTAAATAACCAAAAGTGTTGACCCTAGCATTTGAATAAGGTTAATATGAATACGGTTTTTCCAGAGATGGCTAATGGGCTAATTAAGTCCTAGATTGAGTGTAAGTGCAAGTTATAGGTAGTAACACTATTAAGCCAACATTGATAAATCTTGCAACATATGACATTTAGTTGGAATTTTGCAACGAAATTTTCTTTGAACTTGACGAGAAGATTCTCGTTCGTCTTTGAAACACACACATTATATGGTCCTCACGTTTTCTTGATTAATATGTGGAACCCATATGTCCTTTCATGGAGTCATGATCACGAGAGAGGTTGAAGCAACACGAAGCTCTCTCCCACGTTTTATTGTCGAGAGAACAGCTTTCTTTCATATCAATTCAAAACTCAGCTTAGCTTTAGCATAGCATAGCATAGCATAGCAAAACATGTATGTATATGTATGGCCTCCTTGTAGAGATGGAGCTATTGCATGTAGGAATTGGTGTTAGCCCATTGGGAAACTACATGCATGCATTGGATGCTTTCCTTGTCGGACATGATCCCTCTCCTCCTCCTCCTCCTCCTCCTCCCCCACCTCCCCTCTCTCTCTCTCCATCCACGCGCGGGTCAGGACAAACGTGATCGTACCACTAGCTATAGCCTAAATAAATAAGGGTCCAAGTAGTATTAAAATCATGGACCCACCTCACTCTAATTTTATACCGCAATTCTTGAGTAATATTGGACTGAGGATGCCGATTATCATTCATTGGCCAACAAAATCCCAAGGATCATAGAATATTCAACCAATTAATAACTATTCTATTGCAAGACTGACTGTTGTACAACTGTCAACCTTCGACCATGGGAGCTAACTATGGAATAGTGACAATTTAGGAGTGTTGTTATATATCAGTATTGAACTCTGTTGGCTAGAAGCAGCGGGTTGTAACCTTCAGGAGACAAGGACAGTAAACACAATGTATTTGGAGAATGTTCTTTTATTTCTTACTTCAATTTTTAAACAAACAAATACACACATATTTATATAGCCACTATGGTAACAACTCAACCCTAAAAATAAGCTAACAAACCCTATTAAAGTGGATCTAATCCTATTAAAGTGGATCTAAATTTGACAAGTTCTATTCCTACAAAGAAATGGTCAACTAAATTAACTAATATTCTCCTCCTTAATCTAGGTTTGATCAAGGTTGATAACTCTAAGCACCTGCTGCATCTCAGCGAATTTCACTTTGGCGAGAGCCTTCGTGAGAATGTCGGCACGTTGCTTTTCAGTGCTCACGAACTCCACCTTTATTTGCCCTCTTTCAACACACTCGCGAATGAAATGAAAGCGAGTATCAATGTGCTTACTGCGCCCATGAAATACTGAATTCTTCATCAGCGCAATTGCAGACTTGTTGTCGTCATAGAGCGTGACTGGCTTAGGTTCGCGGCCAGTCATTTCACTAACTAGATTCCTCAGCCACAAAGCTTGACACGCTGCAGCCGTTGCCACCATGAACTCATCTTCGCAAGAGGACAACGCGACAGTTTTCTGCTTCTGAGACGCCCAAGTGATCAGGTTCTTGTTGAGGTAGAACGCCATTCTGCTGGTGCTCCTCCTGTCGTCGACATCTCCGGCTAAGTTGCTATCGGTGAATCCATACAGTTCATCTTCACGATGTCATCTTCCATATATGAGTCCATACTCAAGTGTTCCCTTCACATATCTGAAGATCTGTTTCACAGCCTGGTGATGCATGGTTGTTGGCTTCTCCATGTACCTACTCACCATTCCGATAACATAACAAAGGTCCGGGTGAGTATGAGTTAAGTACCTGAGACAGCCAATAATTTGCCTACATTGCGTCGGATCGACTGGTGTTCCTTCAAGGTTCTTCCTGAGTTGCAGTTTAGCTTCCATGGGATACCTGGTTGGATTGTAATCTCCCATTCCAAACTGCTGCAAAACTCTCTTCGCATATGCTGATTGCTTCAGTGTAATGCGATCACCATATTGGTCTACCTCTATACCAAGGTAGTAAGAGAGTAACACAAGATCACTCATATCAAATTTCTGCATCATCTGTTGCTTGTAAACCTTTACTGCAGTTGCTCTTGTGCCTGTGACGATTAAGTCATCAACGTACACTCCGACAATGAGTGCACCCTCTCTATTGCTCCTTGTGTACACAACGTGCTCTTGAGTGCATCTGATGAATCCCAGCTCCTTTAAGTAGCTGTCCAGGCGTGTGTTCCAGGCCCTCGGTGCTTGTCGCAAGTCATAGAGAGACTTGGACAGCATGTACACATTGTGCTCATGGTTCTTGACGACGAAGCCTTCAGGTTGAGCTACATATACCTCCTCTTTGAGGTCACCATTCAGAAAAGCAGATTTAACGTCCAAATGGTGAACCTCCCATCCGTGCTGGGCTGCGAGGGCAATGATCAAGCGAACTGTGTCGAGTCTGGCAACTGGAGCAAGTACTTCATCAAAATCAACTCCATGTTGCTGGACGTAGCCCTTTGCCACAAGTCTTGCTTTGTGCTTGAGGATCTTGCCTTTACTGTCTCTCTTCACCTTGTATACCCATTTTAAACCGATGGGTTTGTGCCCAGATGGTAACTCAGTAAGCACCGAAGTCACATTCTTCTCGATTGCTTCAACCTCCTTCTTCATAGCTTCCCGCCATTCATGTTCAAGTGTAGCATTTTGAAAATTTGTCGGTTCTTCTGCCGACAAAAACAACATCTCTGGATTAAGAAATGTCTCCTCAGTTTCAGCATATATGTCAGCAATTGAGCGGTATCTCCTTGGCTCACATGAGTCTGTCATCGGTGTGGGTGAGCCACTCGAAGTTGTGGCCACAGCTTGTGGTGTAGTAGGCTCCCTTGATGCCATTGCCGCTCCGTGCGTCATAGGTGTTGCCGCATCTACTGTTCCCTCCGGCGTGTGCATAGCCACGCCCATTGCTCTCTGTGGAGTGATCACTGTCTCGACAACAGGATCTTCGACTGAGAGTTCTATCCAGCCTTGTGGTTCGGTACCATCACCATTGTTCCAACCCCATCTCCTTTCTTCCTCGAACATAACATCTCTGCTCACATGGATCTGGTGTAAACACCCTAATTTTTTCAGAATAAAATTTTGAAATAATATTCCCGAATTTTGGTAGTTTGGAAATAGAACCAAGGTAATTAAGGATTTTTAAATACGGTTATTGGAATTAAAATATGATGAAAATAAGATTTTATGGTGTAAAATGGAAAACCGGGCATAGGGTATTTTTCGGTGAATTTATTGGACTCCGGAAACGCATTTTGAGCCTTAAAAACTTTTGGCTCATTAAACTGAATTAAACTCGTGCCAAATGCCCAACATCCCCATGAGAGCCGAGGCCAAGCCCAAGGAACGTTAACCCAAGCCCAAGTCCTAGGCCCACCCCTAGGTCAACAAAACCCTAGTTCACATGGTTATAAATACAACTTTTCATAATTAGTAAAGGAGAAAACAAACCCTAAAGATTAATCCCAAACAAAACCTAAGATTATTTCAGCCGACCCCTACCTTTTCCTCCTTTTCACCCTCATCCTCCCCAACCCGACCTCGCTGGAGTCCGCTGGCCGCTGCCCATCTTGCCGGCCATACCTCTTCGAAGACTCGACCTCGCCGGAGTCCGCTGGCTGCTGCCCATCTCGCCAGCCATCCCTCTTCGGACTCGACCCGCCTGGAGTCAGCCCCGACCCCGCCGGCGTAGCACCGAGCAGACCCTAGACGCCTCATCGACCAACCCGCGGCTGTCCCCGAGCGCCGCCGAGCCGCTGAGGACCGGAGTCGACCCCGCGGTCGTCTGACATCCCTCCTCGGCCGACTCCACAGCAGCCATCCCTCGCGGTGCCTGACCGGTCGACCACGGTACCCGCGGCCGTCCCCGAACGCCGCCGAACTCACCGCTCCGCTGCCTTCCCCGAGACGACACCCTCCAACGAAACCCCGCTGTCCCGAGTCAGACCCTAGGTCTGGGCACAACAACCCGACACGCGAGGACACGACCAGGACACAAAGTGACTCTCGGACACGTGAAAACTCAGATTCTCGGAGCTCGGTTCAGGTACCGTTTTCTCCCTCATCATAACTCGGTTATAGTTTCTGTCAGTTACTACGCGTTGGCTATATGACCCTCTCGGTGCCCGTGCAACCCGCTCGGTGCATCACGTCCTGTGGTGATCGCACACCGCGATCCAAAAACAGGAAAAACCACGCCCTGGTTCACCCCGGAACTGAGTGCGCCCCACCAAACGGGACTACTTGGTCGCACGCGGTCTTTACCGAACCGTGCGCGACGTTGATACGGTCGTATGAGATTTCGCAGAAGTCGATTCGGAGGTACGTGCACCCCGGAATCAACGCGTATCCGCGAACAACATCCCGTATCCGACTCTTCTGGAATATGCTGTAACTTTGTGTACACACGTCAGATCGAGACGAAACTTGCACCATTGGACTCGTAGCAATATGCTGGTCCTGTGACTCAAGTTTGGTCCGATTCTGAGAACGTTGACGAAATCGCGTATCGTGGGCCCCATAAGTTCCACTTGACGGACGATTTTGTGATCTGCTCATCGGAATCCAATTCTGGAAGTTCCGTTGGATTCATATCATCGTTCCTGACTTGTAGACACTGAGTTTGAGGAATTTGGAGACCTTTGACCCTAGCACGCTTTTCGGTGCAAAGTGGCCCACATGTGGACCCCGCTTTGGCCGAAAATGACCTTTTTGCCCCTGTGTCCAAATTGGACGTAAGGACAGGCATTTCTAGCTATTTGACATCTTCTGAGAATGTTGGTGATGTTTATTACAGCTTTTGGAGTAGTACCTACCGGATCCACTAATACAGGGACAGTTGTTGGTATTCGGACATCAGGCAAGTGTACCTTGCCAAACTCTGCAGTATTGTTATATATTTTCCTTGCTTCATTATATTGCTGTGCATGCTTAACCTAGGACCGTGTGACGTACTTAGCGTCCGATTATCAGTCGGGTGCCGACACCGTACGCGGTGTTGTGTACTGTCATCTAGAGATGGATATTCGTGACACTTTATCTTCTCGTACTTGTCTTACCAAGTACACTATGACCCAGGACACTTGACACTGTTCATGAGACAGTATCTTCCCGAGATATTCATGGTGATTCTGTATAGGATACAGGACTTGACAGAGATACTCTACTTTTAGATACATTATGACTTGTGCATTAGTTATGATCCCGCTTGCCATGGACATGAGACGTTATGGTCATTGTCACGCCCCAATCTCCCGCGAGCCCGATCGTCCCTACTGAACGTGAATCACCACGTTACAGTTCTCCCGCAGGACAATCGTTCTCATCGGGACGTGATGCCGTGCAAGCCTAAGATGCGCTTGCACAAGGCCAAAGCTTTGATACAAGGGCAAGTAAGCTAATCGATATTGAAGCAGCGGCACATAACATTGCAGAAAAGTAAAGAACACAATGGCATAAGAAAACAGGCTCTTTTATTGATATCAAAATTGTTACAAGCAGCACATGGCCGAGATTACAAATCGCTCAAGCACTCTTCTCTCGAATACAATAACACCGTTCCATACATTATGTCCCTCTATACAAAAGCAGCACAGCTCGATGCAGCTCGAGGTATCGTCTCCAGATTTCCGGTTCCTTGGGATGAGGCACGGCTATCGCTTTCTCGGACGAACGAGCACCTGAGAACAAGCAAACTGTTGGTGGGTCAGCACTTTATGCAAGTACTGGTGAGATAAAACAACTGAACAGAAGCTACACCCCCTGAGATCCACACTAAGTAATCATGTGGCAAAACATTTCATTACTAGTGATCTTGCTACTTTTACCTAAGTTTATTTCATGCAGTTCAGAACTATTAGTCAGATTACATCTTTTTGAAAACATAACTTTGAAACAGTTTTGCACATTCAAACTATAAGCATACGAATTGGGACTGTGCGGTATCGTGTAGTGCGCAGCATATATTGTGCAACACAAAACTAACTCTTGGGGCAAAGCTTATCTAGCAGACTGAACATATCGAATCGAGGAAAACATATTATGTATTCATTAGCACATAAGCAGACACATCTATATGATTTCGGTCCCCGAGAAACTCAGGATTGGCAGCGGTAATCCAGCTATCCAATGACTCACATTCTGATTCTATTAGCAGCTGTGACCGAGGTTCAGCTTTGCACTAATAGTCATTGTCTGACCGATGCAATGCATGAAGCTCTAACATATAATCTCTATGATGCAGACAAAATGAACGAGCAGACTTAAGCATAAACTTATATTTCTTACCCCATAGCCGAACGGTTATCCCTGCAGCAGACACACAAGTTAGCCATAATTTGCATATTCATAACTTATGTATCAAAACACTTGGTGTCACAAATGATAGGTATGCAAGAAGGTAAACCTAGCATGCGCCCTATCTATATGACGGTCCATGGGTCGCCCCATGTTTAGCAGCAGTTGCCCAAGGTTCAGCTCTTCACTAGCACGCGCGGGTGTCGGCAGCTGTGACCCAAGGTTCAGCTCTTCACCAACACACCCGAGTGCAAGCAGCTGTGACATCATGGGTTCTGCACAACACTAATAGACATATCGCCCCACTAGACCCTTGCGAGCCGTACACCTCAGGGCGATCCAAAAATCTCTTCCGGACCGAGCGGTTCCCAGTGCCCCAGGAACCGTTCGAGAGACAAGACCTTGTGCACAAGTTGTCCGAGACCAATGCAATGACAAAAACACATAGTTCAAGCAAAACAATGATCAAGCTAAACATATGCGGTCTTAGCAAAACACATCTTATCGAAACGAAGCACATCTTATCACATTACTAATAGCACACCCCACTAGACCCTTGCGAGCCGTATCCTCAGGGCGTACTATTAGTCACAGCACTCACACATTTCTTAGCAGATCGATATAGCAGACAGACAAACGAAACATATAAAGGCAAGCACGATTGATTCATATCTTAGCATGCAAAAACTATCTCATTCTTAGCATATTCAAAGGAACATATTCGAATTATTCATTTACTTATCTTTCTTAGCATAGCAAAGGTTCGTTCAATAGCTGTGTCGGTGTTTCTAAGCATGCAACATTACTTATTCTCTTTAGCATAGCAATGGTTCTATCTTATTCTGACAAGCATTCATATCCTCTTAGTTAGGCAGCAGATTCGTTTCGATGACAAGCTATGTGAGTTCTCTTATTAGCATACTGAGTCGGTTCTATCAATCTCTTACGAAACATTCTTCTTAAGCAAACAAGCATTCAAAAACTCAGATTCATTATTAAGTCGTGCAAGAATCAGAGAATGCAGTTCTGCCCACTCACTTTGATTAATCGGTCGGGAACTCTCCGAGAAGACTTCCGTTCGAGCAAGCAAGGCGAATCACTTGTACATAGTCGTCGTCGCAGAGCGGGGCACTACAGTCATGATATGCGTGGTTACATTGGGTGGGGAGAGACACACAGACTACAGGCTGATCATATATATACACCCCTACTATTGTGAGGCACAAGACTCTGAAGCCCGAGCTTGGCCCATTACTCATTATTACTGCTGCTACCGGCTCCCCGACACAGAGCTTGTAGTGGCTTCAGCCTGAGTTCTAGTGCTGCTCTCATCTTGCATATCACTTAGCTGGTTATTTAGTATTCCCTTATTGTTCCATCTACTGCTGGAGAGACCCACAGGCTACAGGTTGATTATGTTATGCCGGCTACTCAGTCTCCCGCTGAGCTAGACCACCACATGATACCACTGCTACCGGCTCCCCTACACAGAGCTGGTAGTTGTTTCAACCTGAGTACTATTGATGTTCTCACTTGCATTTTCACTTAGATGTTTACTTACTTGCCCTATTTATTCTATTTATTTTCTGCACTGCATTTATTTTGGCTTGAGCTTTCTTGTACCTTGCTATGTCGCCTGAGGACCTGGATCCGGATTATGTCCCCAGGATTTGAGGACGAGATCTATCCCGAGGTATACGGGACCGCTGCAGGAGCTGATCTAGGAGCTGTACCACCATCCGAGGACGAGGTGTTAGCTGAAGACTTCTCCTGAGCATCCATGTTTTATGCTCAATATTTATTATTTATTTCAGTCATTTATATTCTGGTCTGTTGAACCATTGTATCAGATATTTATCGGGTTGTTCCCCGAAGCACTTTGTGAGACTAGCTGATGATTTACATTCCTTATTTATTCTGTGGATCATATTTTTATCTTGTGTGGATGAGATTAGTTGTGCCATGATTGTCGTAGACTTGATTTTACTGCTTAAGTATGCCCTGATGGATCCATTAAATTGAGTTTGTCCATCGGTGCGTACTGCTAGCCATTACCACGAATCTGGTCCCACGGTATTTTGGGACTGGGGCGTGATATCTGGCTACGTTGAGGATTATAGAGACGGTGTGCTTTGCAGCCCTCTTCCACCCCAAGGTACACCAATGGCGTGCTTCGGTCATCAAGTTTCTTATGATGAGGACCTGTAGTCTTCATGTGTGCGACGCATCCAAACATCCTTAAGTGTTCGAGGTTTGGTTTCTTACTAGTCCAGGCTTTATACAGCATGAGCGCACTAAGAGCTTTAGTTGGCAACCGGTTGAGCAGGTACACAGCATGTCTGACCGCCTCGCCCCACATACTTCCAGGAATATGCATGCTCTTGAGCAAGCTCCTTGTCATAGCCATCACGGTACGATTTCGACGCTCTACTACGCCATTTTATTATGGTTCATATGGTGCAGTGAGGTGTTGTTGTATGCATTCACCTTCACAGAAGCCTGTGAATTCCTTGGACAGAAGCTTACCTCCTCGATCAGTTCTTAGTGTCTTTATCTTGCTGTCACATTCATTCTCTACAAGAAACTTGAATTTCTTGAAAGCATTAAAGGCATCACTCTTTTCTTTGAGCATATACACCCACATCATGCGACTTAAGTCATCAACAAGTACAAGAAAGTACTTGTTACCATCAAGTGTAGCGGGTGTAATCGGGCCGCAAATGTAGCATGAACAAGTTGCAGTGGCCTCTCAGCTCTGAAGCTTGCCTGCAGAGGGAACGGTAGTCGTGCTTGTTTGGCGATGAGGCACCCTTCACAGAGCTGGTTTGGATGAGAAATCTTCGGCAGCCCGTTGGCCATTCCCTTCTTTGCCATCATCTTGAGCGTGAAGAAATTCACGTGCCCGAGCCTTGCATGCCACCACCAGGCTGGGTCTTGTACTTTGGCCATTAGACATATCGGCCTGCAAGATTCAAGAGCTATCTTGTACAGGCGGTTAGGTGATCTCCTCACCTTCATCAGCAGAATGTCGTTCCTGTCGTACACCCTCAAGTAGGAACCGACAATCTCCACCTTGCTTCCATCTTCTGTTAATTGACCAAAGCTTAATATATTACTTCTTAAACTTGGAATGAAGTATACCTCCGACAGAAGATGTTGTTCGCTATTCTTGCATTGGAACAGGATTGATCCCCTGCCCTCAATCTGCACGGTTGATCCATCACCGAACTTGACACGGCCGATGATGTCCTGATCAAGGTCCTAGAACTTTCTTCGGTGGCCCGTAATGTGGTTGCTAGCGCCGTTGTCGAGGTACCACACATCGGTGTCGGCCTGTGCTTCTCCAGCACTGCGCAAGTCTGGTACTATCTTCTCTTCATTGAGCATGACGAGGCCAGGCGTCTCCTCCTGAGTCTCTCCCAGCAGCAATGCGACCTCCTCGTCTTGCGCTCGTGCGAGGTTCGCCTCCTCATCACGACGTTTGTTGCGACACTCCGACACATAGTGCCCATAGTTTTCACAATTAAAGCACTTAATTTTTGATTTGTCATGGTTGGAGCTTGAACCGTGAGTCCCCTCACCCTCCTGGTGTTGCACTATTTGGCCGCAACGACCACCCCTGTCACGCCAGCGGCCACGTCCACGGGGCTTGCCATGGCCCCGGTCGTCGCTAGAGTGCCCCTTTCCGCTCGACGACAAATCAGCGCTGCCTTTCTTCAATCGCGCCTGCCACTCAGCGTGAGTAAGCAGGAGTTGTCCGTTGTTTCTCTCGCCTCGACCACGTATGGGTCTTCGTACGCTTTGAGGAGGCCGATCACTTTCTCGACCGACATGGTCTCCACATCCACAAACTGCTCGATCGCAACAACTACCTGCAGGTACTTGTCTGGGACGGAGACGAGCAGCATATTGACGATGACAACGTCCTCCATCTTGTCTCCCAATCCACTAATCTTGTTTGCGAGGGTCGTCAATTTCCCCGCAAACTCATCGATGGAATCTGTTCCCTTCATACGCAAAACCTCGAACTCACTCTTCAAGGTTTGAATCCTTGCCTTCTTCACCCGATCTGCGCCGAGGTACATTGTCTTCAGGCTTTCCCAAGCTTCCTTAGTCGTTTTGTGCTTGGCCAGCTGGAGTAGGATCTCCTCGGGGACAGCTTGAAAAATGCACGCCAACGCCATCTTGTCTCTCTTCTTTTCTACGACCATCCCGGCCGCGGGTTCAATGGCGTCCCAAACGCCTTGAGCCTCCATGAAGACCTCTATCTTGATCGCCCAAGTGGAGTAGTTGACAGATGTCAGCATCGGGTAGTGCAAGGTTATGCTTCACTCCTTTGTTGCTGGCGCCATCGAGTGCTCGACGATTGACATCTTGTTGAGTCGAAGGTACTTTGGCTTACACTTAGCTCTGTTACCAAATGTTAGCTAGAAGCAGCTGGTTTTAACCTTCAGGAGGCAAGGCAGTGAACACAATGTATTTGGAGAATGTTCTTTTATTTCTTACTTCAATTTTTAAACAAACAAATACACGAATATTTATATAGCCACTATGGTAACAACTCAACCCTAAATATAAGCTAACAAATCCTATTAAAGTGGATCTAACCCTATTAAAGTGGATCTAAATTTGACAAGTTCTATTACTACAAAGAAATGGTCAACTAGATTAACTAATAAACTCGACCTCTCAGGATTTGAATGGCACATTGACATTATTGATATTCATGGCTTGAGATCACGCCGTCCTCTCCCTGTCAGAATTTGAAAACTGGGGCTCAAGCAGGCAAATGTCTAGGTTTTTCTCTCGGATAGACACTACTGTAACATTTGTTTCGCACTATCAGATTTTGAAAAAGAGAAGTCATTAATTTTTGTATTCGAATGTCAGGAGAAAGGAAGAAGAAAAAAAAATATGATTCTCAAATAAAGAAAAATGGTTCCCCCATTCATTAAGGATTCACTTTTCTTCCATAACGATTCTATTTTTTTTTTCCTTCCAAAATTTTGGCCTTTCCAAACTTAAAAAAAAAAATTTGATGTGAATTACAATTTTCTAAAAAAGAGAGCAAATAATTAATTTTGTTTTCTTTTCTTTCCGGAAATCAAAGGAGGGTATGTTCTGTGACCACGTGTTGTCTTAAGCCTTGGTGGTGTCATGTTTTCTTGACTCACTTCATTCTAGTTAAAGAGGATCCTTTGTAATCTTCAGCACATCATTTCTACATACACAATCGTGATATCATAATTTGCATGACAAATAAGTGTTTTAAATCAAGACGTCGTTGAATTCTACATTGGAATACATTTGATCTGGGTTTGTTTTATTGACTGCAATTAATTTGAGTTAAAGAGGATCCTTTGTAATATTTCTTCACACATCATTTCTAAATAAGCTAGTTAAATCAAGACCTTATTGAATGCTACATTGGAATAAATTATTGATATGGTTTCTGGTTTGAGTACATATATATATATATATATATATATATATATATATATATATATATATATATGTTTTAGTATATGATAGTTAGTTGACTTATTGTGTAATTAATGATTGACTAATGAATTTTATATTTAAGAAATCTTGAGTTTAAACTTTGTTAACTCCCATCATGATCGTATCCATCCAACCAAGATGCGTTATGTCTCCACCTGTTAGCCAGTAGAGCTAGGAGGCTTTGACACACACACACACACACACACACACACACACACACACACACACACACACACACACATATATATATATATATATATATATATATATATATATATATATATATATATATATATATATATATATAATAAAAACATAAAGATGCAACCGCCTATAGCAGTGCTGGGCGATTTAGGGTCAGGGTTTCCCTGGTTAGCCTGGGATATTCCTGGCTCGTCGATGGCAGAAGGAGGTAGGGGAGAGGCTCATGCTGATGTCGGGGTAAGGTCTAGAGCATATGGCGGATTGAGATTCTCAGGATCGGGGGACCATGGCTGACAAAGCGGTGGAGAGGGAGATGGAGGGAGTTCGATCAAGGGGATAATGGCGGCCGACTATGGATGGACGACGTGTTGGCACATGTGGTCATAGTCAACCTGATTATGATAATCGACATAACCAAACTTAATAGAAATGGACTGTTGTAGTGTACAACATACTACATCTACCTGAAGAGATCAGCTACAGCCTTCTGCAGTTGTTTGGTCTTTTACTATTATTCTGTATTTTGTACTTTATTTGAGTCTAGGACAAATATAAATCGAGTCGCACATGGAAACTAGATTGCACTCAAGTCCACTCAAATAAGCCTACCCAGAAAACAGTCCAAACCCAACTCAAATTAGACTAAAACATAATAAACTAGGTTCTAGAAAATGGGTGACAGAACTCGACCAGAGTTCGGGCCAAACTCGGTCGATCCAAAATCTAGTTTCCTGGTCTTTAGTTCATCTCAGATATTCAGGACTTGAACGTTCAAATTTATGAACGTTTTATGAACGAACTCTGCTCGAACTCGGTCTAGAAAAATCATATAAATAGACTTAAAATTCCATCATTCAAGATCATTACTTATTCATTCAATTTCATTTATTCATTTGAGTTATATCTGAGCTACAAACATCCTATCCCCAAGATTACAACTCCCAAGTCCTCTAAGTGCCAGTACAATTTCGATTAGAAAGTTGTTCGAGTTGTAAAAACTTAAAATTTTGGTACGACTTTTCAAGTTAGAAGTCGCCGTGCTCATCGCATCAAAGTACGAGAGTCTGTAAGAAGTTGGTGAGTACTTCGTATCAAAGCTTGTGGTTGTAAGAATTCGGCAAGCCTTAGGATCAAAGATTGTGATGTATTCTATTTAACAAATAGTGGATTAACATCGAAAAAGAGTTCTCGATACTAGATTAGTCCTCCACGAGGGAAATCAGTATACATCACAGTGTTAGCGTTTGTGAATTCTTACTTAGAATTTACTGTGCTTAGTTATTCTACACTCATTGCATATTTCCATACTTATCCATATATAATTTTAAGTTCGTAATTGTCTTAAATTTTTAATTGGATTATTGTCACACACTCTATTCACCCCCCTTTAAAGTTGCCCCTCACGACGGTGTCGACAGAAAAACACAAGTTTCTGGTCTGCGTCGAGGACGGGGATACAATCGGGCGTAAGAAAAGCGACGACGCATGATGATTGCCGGGGACGATGAGATAAGGCGATAGAAGGTCTACGGTGAAGCCTTGGGTAGGGATTAGACTCATGACAACAAGGAATATGGCTCCAGTTGTGATCTATAGAAGGAGGGTACCCCTACCTACGCATTCCACGGGAAGGGACCATGACAGGGATGCAAGCAAGTTGGCGACATCTACCAATGGTGCACAAATGGAAAGAGCCTATGAGCAATCAGGTAATGGGCTAGTTCTACGCTGACATCTGTCAGTCAGGGTTAGCTATTGCTAATGGTCAGATAAAGTTTGTGGTACCCAACAGGGTGGGTGCAACACAAAGGGAACCGTTACTGAGGAGGAACTGGCAGAAATGATGAAGTATTAGAGAAAAATAGTGTGTACTTTACGTGTTGGGCAATTGACCATTATATGGGCAGATACCTGGTTATATGGCTAGTTTCTGGCACCAAAAAGGAAGCATGAAGTTTTTTTCCACATGAAAATGGATTTTCCTTTATTTGATTCAGGATACAGGAAGATATGGATCAAATTCTTCAGGGTGGTCCATGGACATTTGATGGAAGGGTGATCATTATGAATATTATAGGTATTTAGCGACGTCAGTATAAAACATCGCAATACGTCGGTGATAGCAACGTGGAGCGATGTTTAGCGACTATAATTATTATAAATATATAATATGTCTCTAGGTAGTCGCTAAACGTCGCTAACTTTTTAATTTTAACGACGTTTAGCGACGTTTATGTATTTAAGTTGCAGTATATTATTATATCTGTGACGTTTAGCGACGTATAGACCGACGCCGCTAATTTATTTCATATAGAGTTTGACGAGTTTATCTTTCCCCCATTTCCATCAAAATCTCGAAAATTTTAAACCACCCCCACCCCATCCCGGCGCCCCACCTCGGCGACCCCCCTCCGGCCGCGTCCTCCCCCCTCCGGGGTGCTCCTCCCTCCGTTAGCTCCTCCTTCCTCCGGCTCCCCTCCTCCCTCCGGCGTCCTCCCCCCTCCGGCGGCTCCTCCTTCCTCCGGCGTTCTCCTCTCTCCAGCTCCCCTCCTCCTCACTCGGTGAGCTCCTCTCTCTGTCTACTTTCTCTGTCTCTCTCTCTAACATGACACAATACAACACGACACGACATGACACACACTAACCCTAACCCAAACTGGGACACACACACACGCACGCAGACACACTAACACATGCGGATACTAACCCTTATACTGACACGGACACACAAAAATATAGACAATACATGACATGCCACGGACACACGGACACAAACAAGACACAGACATAGATATGACATGGGGTAATGAAGGTAAGCAACAACCAAATAAAAATTTATATCTATTTTTCTCTATTTAATTTTTGTGTACTAGAATTGTGTCGTCGTCAAACTTGACATAATTAAAATTTTAACCAACTCAAAGAGATAAAATTCTCCTTATTTAGTTTAACCCTAACAAATAAAAATGTAAACTAAAAAATTAAAGAAAATAATATAAAACCGATCTACGAATTGGACCCGGGTTCGGATCCATGAATGGTCTCGTATCACTAATCAAGCAAGAAATCACTCCCGTTGCTTAATGGTTAATACTAGTTGTGAGAGTGTGGACAGTTTAGTTAAAGTATCATCTGAAGTTGAAACAGACAACACTAGTAATGTGATGCCAAGAAAAGATTGTATGCTCAGAACAAGGTTCACAGTTTCAGTTTTGGAATCGATATCTGACTATTCCTTTGAGTATCGGGATCGGCGGTATCGACAGTTTCGGATCGGAGTATCAGATTTTTTGATATCAAAATAAAATAACTATTCCTCTTGTCGATTGGTTTACATGTGATAGGCAAGGTTTTTTCTTTTACATGCTTTTACAACCTTACCATTCTCTTACATCCTTGCTAATTGGTCTTTTTTGTTATTTTGAATTGACCAGAAAAGAGACCTACATTGTCGGTATCGGTAAGTATGAGTCAGTATCGGGTATCGGTCAGTATTGGATCGAAAAATGCCAAACCGTATCGGTATCGACCGTATCAAATTGGTATCGGCTGATACTGTAAACTGTGGTTCAAAATCTATTTTACTGGAGCTTCTCTTTTGATATATTATAGTATTATGGTAGTACATTATTAGCTTATTATTTCCTTCAATTTAAGTCCCTTAATTCTATCGTATTTTAAATAAGTCCACTAGATCTTATTAATTGCTTAACCCCCTTCCCAAATCACTAGAAAATATAGTTACGAGTCCCCTTCAGTCTACATCAGTCAAAAGGTTATGTTGAGGGCTTATAACGGCATAATGGAATGATTTATATTGGTTTTCTTGAATAACTCAAAATAGCATAATGGCGTGATTTCTTTGACATCATAACATGGTGCTTACATAATTTTGTAAGCAACTTACTATATATAACTTAAGCTTTTTTTTATTCATTAAAATAGTAAAACCAAATAAAACATGCATTAAAATTAAAACAAAACAAAATATGTTATTTATTACTTTCGGGGAAGTAACATAGTGCATGTAACTGTATTTAATGACGAGTATATACTTGAAGGTAATTGTATATTCATTTTTGCTGCAGAAGTATCTAGAAATGGATATAAATTACAATCTGCGTCATCGTTCGTAGATGTACAACCGTCATCCTGATGACATGTGCGGTGTGCGGGATGAATTCAATGAGGGTGTACAGCAGTTCCTGCAGTTCGCCAAGACGTTCCCTCAATACATGGATGGTACCAAAATTAAGTGTCCGTGTGTGAGATATCGCAACTTGAAATATCATCAAGAAGTGGAAGTCACATATCATTTGTACTCGAAGGGTTTCACGCCGAATTACTATCAGTGGACTGCACACGGAGAACCTGTGTCTTTAGCATCGGAGTCGGAGCCTTATGTGGAGCCGTATATGGATGTCCACGACCATGCTGCTTATGACGACGGGTGGGTGAACATGGTTTTTGATGCGGCGGGGCCTAGTTTCAATCCAAACAATCATGATATAGCTAAGGAGGCACCGAATACTGATGCTACGAAGTTCATGGAGTTGTTGGAGAATGTAAGGACTCCATTATATCCTGGTTGTGAAGATCATTCACCGTTGGAGGTTGTTACAAGATTGTTGAGCATCAAGTCCAATTTTAACATGTCGCAAGAATGATATAACCGACTGCTGGATTTGATTATAGAGATCTTACCAGAGGATACAAAGTTTCCTAAAGACTTCTACTGATCTAAGAAGATGGTGAGATCGCTCTGGATGGGATATGAGAAAATCGATGTATGTCGCAACAGGTGCATATTGTACTACAAAGACGACAAAGATGAAGATGCGTGCAGATTCTGTGGTATTGATCGCTACAAGGCTACTGAAAGAGAAAAGTCTATCGGTGCAAAGAAGCCTACCGATTCGATGCACTACTTGTCTTTGACGTTGCGGTTGTAGAGGTTATTTATGGTGAATGAGACTATAGAAAACATGAGTTGGCACAGGTAAAAATAGATCGAAGGAGTATTAGATCATCCATCCGATAGAGAAGCATGGAAGCACTTTGATCGAGAGTATCCAGATTTTGCTTCGGATTCGTGTAATATCAGATTGGGGCTCTCCTCCGACGATTTTATCCCATTCAGACTTTTAGGCTCCCAGTATTCGTGTTGGCCTGTGATCATCACTCCGTACAATATACCTCCTTGGGTATGCATGAAGACTCCGTATATGTTCCTAACCGTTATTATCCAGGGTCCGAATAATCTGAAGAGGAACATCGATGTATATTTACAGCCTTTGATAGATGAGTTAAATTAGCTGTGGAAAGTAGGTGCCAACACGTACGATATTTCTAGAAAGCAAAATTTTTAGATGATGGCAGCACTTATGTGGACCATCAACGACTTTTCGGCCTATAGAATATTATCAGGATGGAGCACTCATGATTGTCTCTCATGTCCGTATTGCATGGACCGTACTAAGGCTTTTCATTTAAAACATGGAGGAAAACCGTGCTTCTTCGATTGTCATCGATAATTTCTGCCGAAGGATCATCTGTACTGGAGGAACATGAATGTTTTTTGTGCGGGCGTTGTAGAGAAGGCCAATCCACCGCCAAGGTGGCCCGAATATACGATATGAAAAGATGTAAAAGATTTACCAAGTGCTATCAAAAAGCCTGCTAAGGGGTACAAGTGTGACGGATTTGGTCACACCCATAACTGGACAAAGAGGAGTATATTCTGGGATCTGCTATATTAGAGCACCAATCTGATCAGACATAACCTTGATGTCATGCATATCGAGAGATTGTGGAGTTGACATATAATTATGGCACAGAACCTGCTAAAATATATTATATAAATCTTCTAATTTTTGCATATTATATAACTTACTAAATTATTTATTATAGCAAATGTATTTTTATCCTCCGTACCGGGCCAAGTTGATCGAGCATATATTTTCTACCGTTGCCGCCAAGCTTATCCGTGATGCTCTGGATGACCAGAAGGCTCATGATCGCGTTAGAAAACCGATCCAAGGTTGGATAATGCCTGAGTAGTGGACTGCGATGAGGGCAAGATTCGATGATCCGAGGTACAAGAAAAGGTCTGAGAAGGCCAAGGCGGCTAGACGAAAGGCAGCAAAGTGGTGTGGTGGCTCGATTCCGATAATAGAATATTTTCGTAGTTTGCTATGTTTTTTTATTTCAGATATATTATTTTAATGCAAGTACGATAAAATAATAGTAGGAAAAATATTTAATTTTAGTACTAAATAATATATTTTTAACAGGTATAGAGGGGTGAGGATGCAAACATGGTGACCGTCTTCCTGGCCACCCATCGAAAGGACAAAAATCTCATTGATGAGAGGGCCTCGCAGACTTATATAAGTATTACTTTATTTTGTGTTAATTTTAATATAACTTAGGCAATTATCGAGTATCCAAACTTTTTTAGGCCGAGTATCTTAGGCTGCGTGAGCGGGCGACTGCTAGTGCACCTACAACGGGAGAGGCTGGTAGTTCCTCGCTGCCCTCTCCAGCTCCGTCGGCGGACGAGCTGTGGGTGACCGTCGCTGGTGGTCTCCAGAGGGGTACGTACTACGGTACGGGATCCTATGTCGCCCTTGTTATGACTTAGTCATATAGGGCCTCCCTGATAAGTGCACATTCCCCACAGCCCTTGCAGTCGTCAGCCTGAGTCCAGGAGGCAGTTAACCGTCAGATTACGTCTCTCCATGACGAGTTGCTACAAAGAATGGAGGATCAGCCCCTGTCCCAGCCATAGGCGGATGATGCGACGCTCATCGCACGATTTGATATGCTCGAGCGCAGCATCATGAAGCTCCGGGATTTGACAACTGATCTTAGAGCGTCGACAAACTGCAGCAAGACAGAGCTGCATGAATCACAGTTGTCTATGGGCGAGAGGCTGACGATGATGCAGGATTCAATGGTTCATAGCAGTACGATGCTGTTATCTACCATGGATTCATACAACTAGCGACTAGCAGAGTTGGAGCGGATACGTCCTCCTGGTACGCCTACATCGACACAGACTCCACCGACGTCACTTCCTTCCCCATCGATATCGGTATCGATTCCATGGGAGTAGTATGATCTGTTCTTATCCTTCATGCGTGCCGGTGGTCATCGTCCTACAGATCCGCAATAGTCCTAGTTATGACCGTTTATTGATTGTTTGTGTTTCAGACCTATGATATTTGGTCATTTATGAATATTTTTTATTTTTGAGGCATTCAGACATTGTTTCTTGTATTCTTTAGGACGAGATTTTTAGACTCAGTTGTGTGGATGTTTGTTGTATTCTTTACGACGATATTTTCTCCTGATTCGGTTTATAATCTCAATATTTTGTTTTCTTCAAATTTTATTATATTATTCATATTAAATATATGTTAATTTATCGGTGTTGAGTGTTCAACCGAAGGAGGTCAGCGAATCCAGCAAATTCAACGGAGGGTTATTCCGGGTCTATTTGTACAAATTAAGAATTCATAAACTGCAGGAAGAATAGTTTAGAAATAATTCAGTATTCATTTTTATTTTTTAGTTTATTTAGCGACATTTTGCGATGTTTAGTGACGTCTACTCACGTTGCTAATTACGTCGCTGAATACGTCGCTGAATACGTCGCTAAATCCGTCACTACATACGTTGCTAAATAAGTCGTTGTCCTTCATAAATTGCTGACATGGCAGTATTGCCAGGTCTTAATAACGTCACTCAATTAGTCGCACAACATCGCTAAATGAGTCACACATACGTCGCTATAAAAGTCGCTATTTACGTCGCTATCTACGTCGCTAATTTAGCGACATATAGCAAAAAAAAATACGTCGCTAATTTAGCAACGTTGCATTGCTAAACGTCGCTAATATAGCGACGCATATATGTCGCTAGAAAACGTCGGAATAGCGACGTTTGGCGACATTTTTTCTGTCAGCGACTAGTTTAAAGGCGACTTCAACAAAATATCGCTAATTACGTCGCTAAAATTATTTAGCGACATTTTTTGCCCCTTTAGCGACGTTTCTTTATGTCGCTAATTTGACTTATTCTGGTAATGAAGGAGTGGTCCCCAGAATCTCAGTACGAGAGAGAAGTGCTCCACACAATGCCTATATGGATTAGATTCTAAGAGCTTCCTATTATGTACTTGGAGTACTCCAATGATGATAAAACTTGTAAGCATGCATGGTGGGCAATCCAATTAGGGTAGACGAGGCAACAACAACTAGTTCAAGAATGGGTTATGCCCTTATTTTTGTGGAGATTGAGGCTGGACGACAACTCCCTACTTTTCTAGAACAAAGTCCCTTCAAGGGAGGTTTACACATATCAGGTGGAGTATAAATGGGTTTCGTCAGTTTGTGAGTCTTGTACGTGTTTTGGGAATTCTCAAAGGGAGTATAGGGTTGGAGTTGAGCATACTAGTGATAATGCTTATGCAGAAGGACATATGGAGATGGGTGGAGATGTGAGAGATACACAAAGAGTGGGTATTCAAGTACAGCGGCGCCAGGGGGTTGCAGATACCACCAAGGGGATGGAGTTGGTGCTTGATATTGGCCTTGATAAGGCTCTGTCAGTGGCGAGAAGAATGGGGACATCGGGTACGGAAGCAACTGGGCATTCTGAAGCAAATATGGTGAGGGATCTAGGTATAGTAGAGGGTGGGAGACTTGTTGTTTTCCAAGCACAACGAATCTCAACGATGGGAGGATGATTTTTTGCCAACACTTCAGGGCCTAAGACAACATTTGGAGCTCATAAACTGGTGTCTCCTAGAAAAAAGTTGCTGCCCGTATCACTGTTGAGCGGGAACAAGAGTAGAAAGTGCCATGTTGGTCCCATTCGAAAAGACTCAAATAGTGCTATGCAGGACTAGACCAAGGGGTTGAGGATCTTATGTATAGACTATCACGCACCAATCCCAAAATACATAGAATCGAACCACGTGGCAATGGCCAACAGTACGACTCCAATAAGATTTCCAATTTAATGTACCCTTTAGATTGCATTAAGCTGTAAAAATTAGAAACGACAGTCTAAACATCTAATCACAAGGAATATAACTAAACTCATCTCCATAATTGAAATAAGATGCACACATAGATAATCAATTAAGTCCACTAAAATTCATAAATGAAATAAGTTTGATAAGTGATAGAGTGCAATAATGGAAAGAGTCTCACGGGGAACAATCTGCCAAAACAAGTACTGAATGTAAAAGGAAACAGTAAACAAATAGGTCCAATATCTACTAACTAAGTGATGACATCCACCCAAGAAAGAAGACCCTACATGGATCAAGTGAACTCCTCTGGAAGAATCTTGTCCTCCACTGTAACTCCTGCTCTTGTGTAAATGCTTGGTCCATACACCTCAGGGTAAACTCCTCACCTAAACCTAACAAGGAACCAGTCCTTAGGGGTCATAAAAAGGTACGAGAAACAACATGTCATTAGTAAACAATATAATAGTACAAGGTACTCAAGGAATAATCTAGGTAAATCTGCATATAATATCACACACGAGTCCCAATACCCTATACCGAATCCAGTCACCAAGAACATGTCAAGAAAGATTATGCCACATAAATTTTGTGTCAAGTGTCCTAAAGTCTGACATGCTTAAGAATATAAGCACGACTTATGGGTTCGTGGAGTCAACTCTAACTATCGATATCCAGCTCCGCTAACTGACGTTGGCACCCAAATCTGATTTAGATACTAAGTACCAACTAACGGTCCTAGGGTAACAATATACATCAACAGTGAATATGAAAATATTAATAACTATACAACATATATAACAAGGAAACTGTAGTACGACATGACAAGGTACACTTGTCTGCTTTCTACTGTTGTGAAGTTATCTGCCCGATGCCTACGTTTGAAGGTGCTGCAGAACCGAAGTGGCCTGATAAAGAATACTTAAATTAAAATCTAAACAACTCAAACACTCACCTACATGGTGTTAGTTAGGGAATCGTCGCCCGAACACCAACAAGTTCTTGGTGTTCCGGCCAACAATCCTAAACATGCATGGCGTTGCAACTTGCAATTATACACGTCTCATGCCACGTTCTATCACACCATGAGAGTCATGTATATATATATATATATATATATATATATATATATATATATATATATATATATATATATATATATATATATATATATATATATATATATGATGTAGAAGTTGAAGTTCTACCCAATTGCAGCTAAAACAGTAAACTAATTTAAGATGAAATCATAAACTCACAACTGCATGAGAATGGATAGTCACAAGAATACATTTAATAATAGAAAGAATCTCTTTCTTAATAGTGGAATAATTTATTTGGGTGTCATTCTGTAAAACCCCCTTCCTAAAAATCGTATATACCATTTATTTATTAATTATTAATTAAATTGTAGTAATTAGGGGCTAAATAGGAGAAATAGATTTTTAATAATTTTTATTTTAGGTGTTCGGACACTTAGAGGACTTATGGGACCATCAGGAATTTTTCAGAATTTATTCCATGTAGGAGACCCCCTTAAGCAGTTGCTAGCCTAATGGTGTGCATTATTCTAATCCATGAATTTTCTTATGAGTATATATATAATATATATGTATACACAAATATATATATGTATATATATATTTAGAAAGGAAAAGAAAAGAAAGAAAAAGAATTATTAAATAAAAATTTAATAATATAATAATAATACTAACAATACTAAAATACTACTATTCTTAACAAATGTTCCAACTTGCTAGCAAATTGCTAGCAAGCAATGTAAGAAGCCACTATTCTTAAAGTTAAACCAGCAATACAATTTTCCATTCCAACTTACAAGCAAAACCGAGCCATTAGCAGCAGCCAAAATTCTCTTCCCTTTTCCGAACCACTCCTATTCTCTCTCCCTATTATATATATATATATATATATATATATATATATATATATATATATATATATATATATATATATATATATATATATATATATATAATTTTATAAAAACCCTAACCTAAAATATCCAGACCCCCTCTTCTCATCTAGAGCCGTTACCGCAGCCAGAGAACCCCGCCAAGCCGTCCAAACCATCCCGACGACTCCGACCTCGCGCACTGCAGATTCCCATACGAGACACCTTCGCTCCGGAGTTGTTTTCCGTCGACTCGCTCAACCAAACGTCGTTCCGTCTTCACCGGTATGCTCACCCCTTAACCCTCTTCTATATTTGTATAATAGCCATCCTCGAAAAACGTGTACCCCTAGGCGAAAAACAGCGTCCAAGTAGGCATGAGCAGACCCAATTCTGGGATCGCAGAAAACTACGGTGACCACCCATATTGCCGAGTTCGTATCTCCCACCACAGAGATCTGAATTCGGTGATTCTTTTTGATATGTGTAGAACACTTGACCTAGTTTATTTTCTGTTAAATAACCCTAGATTATTAGCTGCTGTGGACATAATTAAATTCGTCACAAAACTATGCGAACCCACTTTTTCCATATTTCCAAAAGTTGGAAAAAGGAGCGCGCCCCGCCAAACGGGACCGCTCCGCCGTGTACCAAGTGTACCGAATGGTGCACGCAGCGTAACCGGACACGTAAAAATTTGTGGAGACTGATTCGGACGCGTGTGCGTGCCGAAATCAGGCCGTATCCGTGGACACACCCCGTGTCGCAACTTTTGTGGAACTCGTGCGTATTTTGTGCACGCTTGTCAGATTGTGACGAAATTTGCACCATTGGACTCGTGGTAACGCGCTGGTCCTGTGACCCAACTTTCACGCAATTCTGAGACGGTTGACCAAATCGCCAATTGGCGGGCCCCACAATTGACTTTTTGGACAAAATTGTGTTCGGCTCATCGGAATCCACATTTGGACATACCGTTGGGTTCGTATTGACATTTAGAGTTGTTTGACCAATAGTTTGTCCTATTTAGAGACTACTACCTTCGGCACGCTTTTTGGTGCAAAGTGGGCCACACGTGGACTCCACTTTTGCCCGAAATTACCGTTTTGCCCCTGTGTCCAAATTGGACGAAAGGGATGTGCTTTTTAGCTATTTTGCTCATTCCAGAAATGTTGGTGATGGTTATTTCAGCATCCGGAGACGTTTGTTCGGAGTCCTTAGTTCCAGGTTCCGTGTCCTTGATATTTGGGCGCGTACACTTTACAGATTTCTTGCCAGGCAAGTATACCTTGCCATTGTACTGTATTTACATTCCATATGAGGCATGCATGTTTATTTTCTGTTTATTTAGTTCATTTATTTTAACTTCTATATAAACTGCACGTCCAAGGAAATTTGGGTGCAACGACGGTATCATCGTACTATATTTTTATTTATGTATATGCATTAGACCTACTTTATGAGACTACCCCATCTTCATGAGGCATTTATGTTTCATTGGCCATGACACTATTCTTACACGAGTGTGAGTCACATGTAGGATACGGACTTGCGTACTCGGCTGGCCACTGGTACGTATAGGTCGTGCGACGGATAGGGATAACTGTCATAGAAACTTTGCATGCTAGTAGACCTGGCGGTTATTAGAGGTTTATCGTGTCATGGACATGACATGCTTAGAGCATTGGGTGGGGAGAACAATAAGTACCGCATTTAAGCTCCTTTGCACTTTTCTCCTGTGCACCCGGATTCTCCACTGGAGATACGGGCGGTGATGACCCATATATTTATATATATTATGTACATTGGCGGGCCTTTGCCGTTCAAAAGACGACGTGCCTTTGGGCCCCTGGATCTCTAAAAGAGAACCATGCCAAATCCCAGTTTTCAGCCAAATAGCTCACTTGTGGGGAAAGGTGTTCTTAACTGCATTCACTTAGACGGTTAGGCGACCCCAATGGATGTTTATTTTCAGTACTTTATTGGCATGTGCTTTTTGTATCTTGTTACGTCCCTCTGAGGACCTGGTCCCTTTCCAGATATAGATGAGCAGGAGTACCCGCAGGAGTATGGACCTGGACCTGACGCTACCTATCAGTCTGAGATGATCTTACCTTCTGATTATATGTGATTCATTGCAGCTGTTTAGAGATTTTAGTTGCTATTCTTTTCGAGACATTTATCCTTATATTAGAGTTTATTCTCTTATCTCTTTAGTAGTTTATTATAGTCGATTTGCAGTGGATTTGTTTCCACCCAACTATCACACTTTGAGATTTCTATTTTGAGACTGCTTCTTTGATATTCAGTTATTGATTTCTATTATTCTATTATTTGTGCTTTGGATGAGATATAGAACTGCGTGTGACTTGTTGTGACATATATTACCACAGTGGATTGGATATTCAGGTACAGCATATGTGTGTAAATGGTTTCCATATATTGGAGTTCGTATACGTGTTACGTATTCCTAGTCCTACGTATTTTGGGACTGGGGCGTGACACATTCTATTTACCCGAATGATATCATACTAACACTTCCTTATTAGTATCAGGATTGATTTGCTTCAATAGTAATGAATATATTGCAGTTGAAGACATTAACTACTATAAATCAATAGTAAAAATGAATGGGTTATCGATAAATACTTTAACCTTTGATGAGAAAAAAGAGAGAATAGAATCTCTACTAACTGATAATATCAGTACTAAAATAAATAAAAAAATTTAATTTATTAGGAGATGAGTCAGAAGATAAGATCCAGACTTCTACTGAAACTTATACAATGTCTGATGTAATCTTTTATTATAGAAGAAGACAGACGAAGCCGGTTATATAACTACATACGTCTAGTTATATCGTAGGCACAAAACAACGTCTAGAAACTTCCATTGAATCCTACCATCGTCTAAACAATGATTAAACCTATTGAACATGCTTCTAAACATCATAATAAACAAAAAAATAATAATATTAAATTATGGAATTTGTTGATATTTACGAGAATTACCGAAATAATGTTTATTTTATAGGGTATTAATTCTACATTACAATGAGGATTTTCAACCTACTTGATGTATAGATTGGAAACAATATTATGAGTTGTACATGGCATGGAGAAGTATATCTAGATTACTAACAAGGGATATATATTTTCACACAATTTTAAGCATGATAAATAGATAAAAAAGTGCGAATAGAACACGTACCCAAGTCGCGATTACGGTAAGCGCTCAAGTCGCGAATACGGCCTCTCGGAGACTCAGATTGACTCCAACCAATTGGAACTCGAAGGGGGGTAGGGGTCGACCTAGGGGTGGAAGGGGGAGGAAAGGAGAAGGATGTTGGAGATGAAAATGAGGAATGGTCTATTAAGTTCGGCTAGAAGGAAGGGTTAGGGGCGGATATTAGGGTTTTTTGGAGTTGGGATATAAAAGGAGTATATATATATATATAGTTTGCTACTAGTTTGAACGCGGAGATTTAAGGGGGGTTTAATCCTATGGTTGGGATTAATTGAGGGCCCAATATGGCATGCTAGGCTTCCCTAAATAATGGGGTTAAAATTTACATAAATAATATTTGGTTTTAAATTAGGTACATAGATGGTAGGTGCAACAATTGGTTTCAAAAAATTGAAAAGCTGAATTTAAATTCAAAAGATTGAATTATATGAGTTTGTGTGTGCAAATAGGTGTTTGGATGTGTTGTAGAGTAGGGAATGGATATGGGGCATTGTTCATGAGTCAGAGAAATTGGTTCAAGGGTCCGGGTTGGGTTATTGGGCTCGGTTTGATGCGATAACACAAAAGATGTTGCATAAGGCAACAAATTAAGTCTTTGTGGTTTATAATATTTATGGAGCATGTATGGACTCAAATAAATGGAAAACAATTATCATGGATGTAGTAGGTCTAGTTAGGCTCGTGATAATCAAATTTGTCGGAGGAATTGAATCATTGTTGCGTATCAAAATCGTTCTTAATGAAAAAGGGGTATAAGTATCATTTTTTGTAGGTTGCATCGCGAAAGTTGTGCGACTAAAACGAAGCATGTGAAGATAAATTTGTGAGTGACAGTAATGGAATGAGCCTAATTTGGCTCGACTAAGCCTAGTATACAAAATTGGTTAAAAGAAAAAGGCTAGTGTAGTGCTCAAGATTTTAAGACCATGGTAAAATATATCAAAGGTTATCAAACAACTTGGTAACCCTAGATAAAAACCAGAGGGCTTACACAGACAACCCAAAGTGGGTACTCATTTACCAGAAACATGAGACTAATCAAATATAAGTTGTTAATCACCCAGTTAACAACTCTGGCGATATTAATAGGGATATAAATATGAATTAGTGTCATTAATTACATAGAACGATTAAGGAGCATGTTCGTTGGGTAGATGGAAGGAAGTTTGTGAGGTTATTAAGAAGGAGTACTATAACATTAATGCGCTTCTGGAGACCAAAATCAAATCAGAGAGGATGCCAACAAGAGGGACTCCAGTTCAATTGGGATCGGGTAAACAATTTAAATCTATGTACTATAGCTAGAATTTGGATTCGATGGGACGTCAGTGTTGGGACGGTCTAGTTGTTCACCGCTCTTATCAGTTGATTAAGGTATTGTTTACTAATAAATTCGGCCAAAAGATTATTTTGGACACTGCGTTGTTTGCTATTTAATATTAAAACGAGAACTGGAAGAACTAGATTTGATTAACAAACTAAGAGAGTACAAAGAAGAGTCCTAGGAGACAATCTAAGTATAAAATTTGTTTTCTGGGGGATGACGATGGAAGGTTGGGAGTGTAGAAACTCTCTTTACTCCATGGATGATCCGATGCGAAAGCTCTTCTTTCTTCCTTGAGTGTTAATTCGCAGATAGCCAGCCAGCCCTTTGTTCGGGTCTGGTACCCTACTATTTATAGTCATATTTATGGCCGAATAGATTTTGGGCCGCATGGATGGCGGGGTTGGCCACGTGTCTCTTTTCAACGGATGGGTGCTACAACTATGCATAGGAATCCGGCCGCTACCACGTGAACATTTATTAGAATTTTATTATTTGCTGAGTATCTGTATAGTTCTCAACTGTATAGGCGTGACTTGGTCAAATGGATACGTGGCCGCTATTTGGTTGGAGAGGACCACTCAGTTGTAACAGCAAGACTTGGTCATCATAGAATTTGGGACACATGTGGCCAAAGACGCACGGGACACATAGAGTTTGGAATACACGGGCCATAGACGCATTGACCTCATGGAGTCCGAAACGCATGGGCCAGAGTCGCATGGTACGCATGGAGTCTAGAACACGTGGACCAAAGACGTATGGACCGTATGGAGTCTGGGATGCATGGGCCAGAGCCGCATTGGTTCTTTTTGTCATGTTGTCCACGTGGTTCTACACCATCCTTGGGACTTCTACCTCTTAGCACATTCTTGTCCTTCGAGGCGATAAAAAAAATCCTTTTTGTCAGGATTCTATGTTAGGCGTCATCTTTGCTGTCAGGACGTCACATCAGGTCGACCTGCGGCTGGTTGTCTAGATGCTTGTTTGGATCGCATGGGTGAACCTTTTCTGGGCCGCATAATGTCCATGCGGTCCATCGTCTGTTGAGTTTTATTTGGGGCGCATGAACGTTGGGTGCATGGATGCGTCTTTTCTATACTTCTACAAGACCCCTTCAAAGTTTTCAAACTGATAAGTTTAAAATACTTTGAATAAGAAGCATGGATGGGGTACTTCCGGGCCGTATGGACATTCAGCCGTTTGGGTAAATGCTGCAAGACTGTCCTTTATTCATTAACTACTAGATTTTGCCTTGACCCTTGGGTGGATTTTGTTCGAATTCCGAGCCACCCTTTCACACGGATCACAATACTGACGACTTTAGGAGGGAGCCCAACCGAGCGTAGTTGTCAATGGATGAGGGTAGAATTTGAAGGGTCTATTTTCGTCTTTTGGTGGCCTATAAATAAGGGTTTGAGGGGAAGAGAGAGAACTTTTTGTTTCTGGTGAGTTTTGTCTTCCATATCTTCTTCGTCTTCTCTTCCTCCATGTTCGGTCGTCTTCATAGAGCGTCTTCCATGGTTCCTAAGGTCCCGTCTTCTTCCAAGAAGGCTGTCGCCAAGGGGGAGTGTCTTGCCTCGTCATCTAGGGCCGAGGATGAGGCCCCATCTTTTTATCCTGATGTTTAGCCGCCCATCCATGACAAGGGTCGAAGGAGGAGAAATCTAGACACGCGAGCATTTTTGTGCCCGGTCCATTAAATGAGTCCTCGTATATGACCATATCGCATGCTTTATGTGCGGGTCTCCTATTGGCTTCGTACACAAGCCTTGACTCGGCCGTATGGAGGCCTTGTCATGATTTTGGCCGCATGGGGGTTCTGCCATGATTTGACCGAATGTCTTCTTTCGTGACTTGGCCGCATGCCATCTTGATGTCTCTAATTTTTACTTTTATTTTGTAGTGATTTTACCTGTGGCTTCATCGGGAGATGTGCTGATTGGGTGGGCTCAGGCTGCCTTGGGCTTCAGACTCGATCATATAGTGGCCGATGTTCAGGCTCAGATTAACAATGATAATCTTGGGGCGAGGATGAAGTGATAGCTAGCAAATCCTGGTTCTACTTGCTTAGACAGATGAACTCCGGAAGGATCGACGACTCTCATTTGAAGCCAATCTTCCTATTTGGGGACACCCTCACCATCTCAAATCCTAAGTTAGTGATAATTAAAGAAACATGGGATTACTCCTCTGGTGGAATGAAGGTGCATATTCCTGCGATGGAGCGCCATGGGCCCTTATTAGGTTTCAACATGGTACCCCTTCGAAGGAAGACGCCGGGGAGCCTAACCCCGAACCAGAACGAAAATCAGGTCGGTCGTATCCGTTTCAACTCAGAACTGAATGGAGCAGCGGCGAGCAAGGAATCATTTTATGAAGCGGACACCTTCTTTAACCAGCTTATAACCAAGGGAACTTATCCCAAGGGAAAAGTGTATTTGCTCAACTAGATGCGTCACTGGCCCTCTTAGGTTAGTCTGACGCATTGGGCATTAGAAAGGTATGAGAGGACCCTGAAGGTGGTCGACCTCTACTATGTTGTACGAGGTTCTTGTTATGGTTTGGATAAAAACCCACCGCTGTTTATGGCTTTGGTTGAAATGTATAACTGCTGAACTGGGACCTTCTTTGCTCCCGGCGGAGAGATGGAGCTCGCTCTCCAGGAGATGTTTGATGTCTCGCAGTTGCCCTGGGGTGATAAACCATATAAGGAGTACACCCCCACTAATAAAGAATTTAAGGAGTTGGAACAGCAACATCCAGGGTTTCTTGCTGTGTACCGAAAGGTGTTATGTCACCATTGTTGGCCCATCCGGTCTCAATCAACTTGATTTTGATAGTTAACTAAACCATGCGTTAATATGCCACGATCTGAAGCCTCAATACTGCTATTATATATCGTCTGTATTATGTCTATTCAAATATAATCTTTTATTTATTTGTGTCTAGGACTGATGTAAGTTGAGTCATACTGGCAAACCTAAATACCTATACCCAGATACCTAGTCCACTCAAATAAACTAATGAACCTATCCACCAAATCAGGCCACATTCATTTATAAAGTCTACTATACTAAGAGATCGAACTTGGGCCAAACTCGTGCCAAACTCGGTTACCCTTTTGGTATAAAATCAACATGTTCAATAAGCTCCTGATTTCTTAGTCCAACGGTTAAAAATTTGAATTAAACCCCATCCAAATTTTGGCTAAATTATGTTTGCCTACACCCTCTAAATAGGATTAGAATTCTTCATTCTTACATACTTAACCATTCTTAAGTCTTTTATCCTATTATGAGCAAACCCCTAAAGCCTTAACTTTCCTATCTCAAAGAGCAACTCCCTAGCCTTTCTAGTGCCAAGTGCGATCTCGGTCTAGAAGTCTTCTGAGTTGTAAAGAGCTTTGTTCCATTAGTTATTCTCTCTCTCTAAGCTGTGAAGTTGCGAGACTTCGGATCAAACCTCGTGGTGTAAAGAAATAGTAAGACTTCGGATTAAAGCTTGTGATTCCCTATTGGTAATTATAGTGGATAAAACTCTGGGCTTGAGTTCTCGGGATTGGACTAGTCCTCTCAGAGGGAAACCAGTATACATCTTGGTGTTTGTATTTGCTTTCTCTCTCTACTTTACTGATTTACTTTACTGTCTCTATATACACTGTTAGTTAGCAACGACCTTTATTCTGATAATCTTAAATTGGGTAGATTATTCTATTGTACTCTATTCACCCCCTTTAGAGTTGCCTCACGGTCCTTCAATTGGTATCAGAGCTAGTTCTCTTGATATTTGGCTTAACATCCTAAGAGACTTATGGAAACTGTTAGATCTATCCACACCAACAATGGTGAAGGCTAGTCCATAAATAGGCCACCATTATTTGATGGTACTAACTACACGTACTAGAAGACACGTATGAGCTTCTACCTAAAGTCACTTGATTTTGACCTTTGGGCTGTAGTAGTAGAAGGATACAAGTAGCCACCTAGAATAGTCATAGATGGTAACCTTGTAGAGAAGCCTCATGATAAGTATATAGACACCGAAAAAAATAAGTTAGTCTTGATGCTAAAGCAATTAACACTCTATTTTGTGTTGTAGACAGAATTAAATTTAACAGGGTCTCCACTTGTGAAACTTCGCACGAAGTATGTAAACTTCTTATGGTCACTCATGAAGGAACCTTCCAAGTGAAGGAATAAAAAATAAGTCGTCTAACACAAAAGTATGAAGCATTCAAGATGAAGCAAAATGAGACGATCACTCAAATGTTCACGAGATTTCTCGATATCGTCAACCATCTATAATCACTCGAAAAGGAGTACAGCAGTCACGAGAAGATTCGCAAAGTACTCAGGGGACTCACCAAGAATTAGAATCCCATGGCCACTATAATCATAGAAGGGAATGATCTTACGACGATGACCCTCGAGGCACTCATGGGCAAGCTGATGACTCACGAGCTGGATCTCAAGGAATTTAAGGAACCCACTCCCAAGGAGAAGATGATTGCTCTGAAGGAACATAACGAAAAGGTCACCAACTATAACTTCGACGACAATGAGTCACAAGATGAGAAAGTTGCCCTGACCACCAGAAACTTCAGAAAATTTCTAAAGATTGAGAAATCAAAGAAGAAGGAGCCAACTGACAACAGTGATAAAAAGCCTATATGCTACTGTAGAAGCATGAAAAAAATGCTTGGAAGATCTACGCAGCGTCTTGATACAGAGCAGCGTAGGCAGAGGCCTTCAGAGCCATCCAGCGTAAAACAGGGTTCTTCATCGCCTCCATGGCGTAAAACCCAGCCGCTCTCAAAGCAGTGTTAAAGCGTACGAGGAACGCTTCGTATTCCCGAAAAGAAACTGTCCAGTCACGCAGTAAACCTGACCTCTGACTCCTGACAAAAAGTGCTGCACAGCTACCCAAACGACGACTGGGAACGGGGACAGACCCCTCGGGACGCGCTCCATAGTATGATGGCGGATCTCAGCATTTAATGCAGAGGATTTGGTTAAAATATCACCAAACCGGCGCTTACTAAAAAAAACCCCCGGCATAAACTGCTCTTTCGCGTGCAAAGAGAACACGCTGCCTTGTTTTACACAGGCAAACATGGGCTGTTTTACGCTCCGCAGAAGACAAACCGCCTGCCACGTCAAAAGCTGCGCTTCGTACAGGGCTCGAGGCACGTCTCTCCACCAAAGCACACAGAGCGGTGACAGTGTCCCCTCGACGCACGTCCCTCCGTCAAAACGCACAGAGCGGTGACAGTTTCCCCTCAAGGCACGTCCCTCCGTCAAAACGCACAGAGCGGTGACAGTTTTCCCTCAAGGCACGTCTTCGCATTTAATGCACAGGATGATGGCAAATCTCTGCCAAAGATTTGATCTCCAAAAGCCGTAATTCCGGCTAAAGACGTCCACATCAGCACCCTGGCACGGTACGCAGCGGCTTCTACGCCCATTCAGGATCTGTGCTCCTACGGCTTCCGCGCCCCCTCAGTCTCTACGACTGCTCGGCTTCCATGCCTACTCGGCTTCTATGCCTGTTCGGCTTCTATGCCTGCTCGGCTTCCATGCCCCCTCAGTCTCTACGACTACTCGGCTTCCACGCCTACTCGGCTTCTATGCCTATTTGGCTTCTACGCCAAGGTGACAGACATTTGGCTTCTACGCCAACCTCTTCTACACAATGGATACCTACCTACGTGGCTTTTACGCCGTGATCTTAGTAGCAATTGTACGCGTTGTGTCCCCTTAGTTGGACCCGCGTCACACGCTCATTCAAAAGATCATCTATACATAGGCATTGGTTACTTTAACCGTTGTGTAAAAGGGTGCTGTACTTTCCACTCCTCGGTTGTTACACCGATGGAGTGGTCACTGTCACCAAAACTCTATAAATAGAGACCCCTATCAATGGGGAACAAGGTCAACAATTTGGAAGATCGAACCTGCCAACGACTGGGAAGCCCACTCCTCTGCCCGAGCAAGTTTTTCCCGCAGCTTGGAGACCCTCGCAGCATTCCCTTCATGCTCGGATCGACACTGCATCTCAACGGCGAGGGCTTCTTCCACAACAGCTCTTCTCCTATCCATCTCCAGCTTATGCGTCTGGATAGAGTTGTCTAGGCTTTCAAGCTTTGTAGCGAACCGCTCAGACATGAGGTCGTACCGAGCCTGGACATCAGCATCAAGGCTGCCCTCAGTCCGCTGCAAGTATTCGTTAATGGGTTGCTCTAAACCATTAACCACCGCCTCCAGAGCGTCAGCCGCTCCAGGATTGCCAAGCCTCCTGACAACCTCGATCGAAAGCTGAGAAGTCTTCTTCAGGAGCTCGAAGTCAAGGTTCTTCGCCAACACCATCGGTATCATCGTTTTTAAGCCAGTGTAGACGAGGCTGGAATGCTGCTTGATCAACGCGACTAAACCCGACTGAGCGCCCGGAGCGGCCACAATTGCAGACGAGGTAGCCACCGCCGTCTCAACAGGCGGCACGCCCGAAGAAGGTGCGATGGCGACAATCGAAGTCATCGGCATACTCGCAACAGGCGAGGTCACGATAACAGGTTCGTCCTCCCCTTGAGACGACAAAACCTCCCCGGGCGAGCTAGCCCCCGAAGACACTCCTGCCTCAAAATCCGGCGCCTCCACGTCACCGCCAGGAGCCAGAACAAAGCCGGAAGGCGCTTCAACGCCATGCTCCCCGTGGACGTCATCCCCTGAAAAAAAGGCCAAGAAAGCAAAAATGTCAAACACAGTGGTAATCCTCCTAGGACGAGACATCGAAACGACATTTACCCGGAACCAACGGCATATATGACGCATCTGCAGCAGATGTAGCTAAGCCACGCCTTAATGACGCAATACGAACTGTCATACCTGGAGAATGAGGTGGGCCGACCGACATCGCCAAGAGTTCGATCAAGCCTTCCCCGAGACGCGGTCGAGGTTCATCAGCCGGAGTCTCGCTAGGCGCGCTCGCTAACGCAGGAGTAACTCCGCCCGCTAGTGACCTCAGGGAAGATTCTCCCATCTGTTGGGGCCACGCAGGCAATCCCGCTCCGCTGCTTGGAGCAGCCGCAGCAACAGCAGCCTCTAGCAAGGACTCTCCGGCGCCGCCAGCCAGAACTGTAGAAGGTCCCCCTCTGAAAGGCGAGGAACCTCCGGCCAAAGAATCATCCCTGATACAGGGAGATGCAGGCTCATTCCCGGGAACCTCAACACCAGGAATACGGAGAGGACGAGCAACCGTCTCCCTCCTCCTCTTACGAAGGGAAGCTTCCTTCGGAGCAGAAGCCCGTCGCTTCCCGGAAGAGACTACCAGGGCCCCTGGCGGCAGAGGCACTACACACCTCGGCAACGACACCAGAGGCTCATCCGGAGTACCAGATTCCTCCCCCTCATCAGAAGAAATCGAGGGGACTTTGACCCTTCCCCCAGGCTTGGCAAAAGGTACCCTGAAGCTCCCATGCCTGTCGAAATCGCGGTGGAAAGTGTTAACCGCCACATAAAACTGGGCGTAGGAGTGAAGGATGCGCAGCTCCGTGGAGGTTGTAAAGACCGGCACGATAAAAATTGCCCCCGTACAACCCATGATAAAATATCGCCACCCTCTAGCTCCATCAATGAGTCCACCCCTGGACCTGAAGCTGGTGACGGCGTTGCCCACATGCAACTGGTCGTACCCGAACTGCCTGGCAAACCGACTAGGCAGGTAGGGCTCGAAGAAGCAATGGTCTTCGCTCCTATACAGCAGATGGGAAGGTCTAATACAGACCAACCAATTAAACGCCTCCGGAGAAAAAACGGTCTTCCCTCGACCTGAATCCTCGAGCCACAGCCCTGACTGGTTGCGATGCACAGGAGGGGGAGTACAAAGGATCTTCCAGCCATGGCTGAGGTTCAAAACCAGCCGACAGTCTAAAACTGTATTCACATTCCAGGAGGAATCCCTGTAATTCAATAGGAATATACCCCCTGAGCTGCTACCGGAACCGGGTGACATAACCCGGGAATTGTGGAGAATTAACCATCCCATCAAGTACAAGTATGGTAATTCCACCCTAGGGAAGCTTTCCCGCCGAGCTTCATCAACGAGCAACCCATCTGTCATGGCCCTCAGGCCAGCCTGTATACGGCACACCATGGCAGGAAGCAAGCCCAGTCTTGCCCCAAACACCAGGCGCACTGCCGGCCACAAGATGTTACGGTGAATGCGGTCCGCGAATGCGGTGCCCGGCACCACTACTTGACGCAGCCATATGGAGAGGAAACCAGCCAGCTGGGCCTCCTTAGACAAAGGCCTGCGGCAACGCCTCAAGTAACTACAGGCCTTAGTGCCTTACGGGTACTTTTCTACCCCCTCCACAAGAATCTGATTCGGAGCTTCAGCCTCCTCCATAAGAGTCTCCACAACCAGGGCACTGAGGACGCCCAAGCAGTTCACGGGCTCTTTCTTACCACCCGAGGCTTTCTCCGACCTGGCGGCCCTGGCTCGGTGGAAGAAGAGGTAAGACATCCACTTGGTGGTGTGAGCCAAATCAGAAGGCTCGTTATAAAAAGCAGTGCACGCGAAGTACTGACATATCAGCTCCTGATATACTTCCGCCACCGGAGGGTCCAAATCCCCCAACTCCCGGTTGGTGGGAACGTACTCTTCATATAGGGTATCCCCCATCGGTAGTCTCGAGACAACTGCCATCTCATGAAGGGCCAACTCCAACTCCCCTAGTGGAGTGGCGAAGGTCCCGGTGAGCGGAATGTACCGCTCCATCAGTGCCAGAAACAAATTAGGGTTCGGAGGCAGCCCGACGCTCGTCGCACTCACAGCTGCATATAGTCCGATGCCCTCCAACTCTCTCTGGAAGTGCTTTAAGGCCCAGTCAACTAGGCATCTCCATCGGGAGTTCATTGGGGTAATCCATCCATTGCACCGAGGATTCTCCTTGGGATATACCCCACCTCGACCCATGAAGTCGTTGCAGAAGGTCGGCAATTGGACCGGCTGGATCACCGAGCTATCTTCACTTGGAACACTGCCCGGGCACAGTCCTCGGAACAGCGTCACAACGCCAGAAGGGCGACTAACAAACGACCCCTGGTCAGCGCCTTTCAGATGAAAGATCTTCCCCGGCTTCCCGTGAAGATCAGGAGTCAGCTTCCAAGACATCTTCCTGGGATGCGTCGCATGGGAGAAGGCCGAGATGGGATAATCCCTCGGCATCGTCGGCAGGTACAAGACCAAATCCCCGGCAGGGAAAACCCAAGGCTCCCTCTTGGGCTGCGTCTGGGACTGTTTATCAATCATGTCCCCAAAAAGGAAAGCCGACTTTATGTACCACTCCCCATCTACACGTACCAAGGGTTCGCCGTTGATCATACTCAACAGCATTCGCTCACCCTGGGCCGATATCAGGAGCTCCCTTCCCTCAGGATACTGGGGTCCAGAGATGGGAAATGCCACATGGGACAGATCCTCCAGATAGTTCGAGTGCAGCATCCCCGCAGCGGAGCCCATCAACTCAGCCAATGGGGACTCACCCAGATCAACTGCAAGATAATGCAAAGAAGACATGTCATTACAAATCTGGCACAAACACACGGAACAAGGAAACGACAGTCTGTGCTTTACGCCAAGATTGTACAAATTTGGTCACCTTACGCCGGAAGTCTCCTCCACAAACGTAAAATTCAAATTTTATGAAATACGCCAATTTTCGGTAGCCCGAGCTATTTACACCCAGAGCTGCGAAAATACGGAGTCTTTATGCTGACACATTAGAAATATGGGCGTAAAAGATGAAAACGCCTCCGTGCGTCATCTTCCTCAAAAGAGGCTATCAGCATAGAAGATGACCTAGCGCAGTCACGTTCAACGTGTGCGAAGGACTTTTCGTCGTTTGTGTCATCCCAAAAAGTTCTACCTCTAAAGCCGGGAGCGCTAGTCGTCGGCGGGATGCTCCCTTCAGAGGGAAGTTCACCTTGCCCGACCGGAGATTCCCTCGCCGGGACAGAAGAATGAGAAGAAGAACCTATGCTCTTTCCCTTAGCGGAGGGGGTTTGTTTCGACGCCATTTCTGAAGACTCGAAGTGCTCGGAGAAGGAACGAAGAAAAACTCGAACAGTCGAAAGCTCTCTTTCGCAGAAGACAGATAAAAAGTTTTTCTTTCCAGAAGCTGGGGATATATATACAATACGGGTCGACTCCTCGAATCCTCGGACGAACCCCTCGAGACCCTAACCAAATCTCGTAATTAATAGTTGATCATGATTGGATGCTACGTCAGCCCACTACCCTTGGAAGACGGACAGTCAGCGAATTCGAAAGGTTTTTTCGTGCAAGACGGTTCAGCGGGTTCTACGCTAAATGAGCTTTCTACGCTCGACAGCAACGGATCTACAGTTTTACGCTCACAAGCTACAAGTCTATGGTTTTACGTCCGGATGCCTTTGTGCTCGGTAGCTTTTATGCTCGAGAGGCCACAAACCCACGACTTTACGCTCAGCAGATACCAAATCGATGATCTCACGCTCGGTGGCGCTCAGTTTACGCTCAGCAGCAACAGATCCGCAAACCTCACGCTCGAAGAAATTTTCTTTTCAGGAGCTACAAATCAAACAGTTCTACGCTAAAGAAGCTTTCTACGCTCGACAGCAACGAATCTAACGGCTTTACGTTCGACAGCTACAAGTCTATGGTTTTTCTTGCCCGGATGCCTTTGTGCTCGGTAGCATTCTATGCTCGAAAGGCAACAAACCTATGACTTCACGCTCAGGAACCACAGGTCTACGATTTCACGCTCGATGGTGTTCTACGCTCACAGGCTACAGATCTACAGTCCTACGCTAAAAGAAGCTTTTCTACGCTCGACAGCTACGAATCTAACTGCTTTACGTTCGACAGCTACAAGTCTATGGTTTTTCTTGCCCGGATGCCTTTGTGCTCGGTAGCATTCTATGCTCGAGAGGCAACAAACCTACGACTTCACGCTCAGGAACCACAAGTTTACGATTTTACGCTCGATGGTGTTTTACGCTCAAGAGGCTACAGACATGATTTCCCGCTCCACGACTTTCCGCATATCCAAACAGTCCCCAAGGCGGTCAAGTGCAAACAGTTCACACAGAAGATACTCGTTCTTGACCCAAAGCATCCCCAAGTACCCGAAGTATGCAGAGTTCAAACATTGAGAAATTACTCCTCTCGGGTCCAGAAAACTGGAGGTTCATCCAGATTCCAGTCTGAACATCTCGTCTATCAAAGTGGTAACTCAGTTTGACAGCCAAAAACCTCGACCATGTTCCAAGGGAGTTTCGAGAGATCATTCTTGAAGACAAATTATGAACAAAACGAAATTCCGCTCATCAGAGAGGCAACAGTTCAGAAATTCTACGCAGTCCTAGCAACAGGACAGTTCTAAATGTTCAAAGTGCTCAGCAGCGTTCTATGGACTATCCGCTATGCATAAAGGACAGGGCCTAATACTCTTTCTATCAGAGTCAGCGTAAAGATTCAGACGTATCGAAGCTGCACATATTCAGACTTCACAAGCAACGTATGGCAAGACGATCATATGGAGAAGAAGACGATTTTATTAAAGATTAAAAATTATGATTACATATGAGGGAAATCCAATCTACAAGGGTTTTTCTCTATTTCTCATGATTACATCTGAGGGAAACTCCGTCTACAAAGGAGATACCCCCTCGTCGTCTGAAGATCGCCCAGAAGCTGTTCTGGCAGGCTCTCGCTGGGCCTCAATTCTTCATCCATCTTCTCCGGCAGTCAGTCGGTTTACCGAAAACTGACTGACATATTGGTCAAACGGCGGGAGGATACAGAACTGGGCCTGCATAGATTTTGCAGATCCCATGCTCCGTGCGCCGCTCAAGCCAGGGACAGGATGAGTCTTTTTGACTCTCGTCCGCGGGGGCCTCAGGAAGAAATAAACAGTCTACAAACTGTGTGGCCAATACGACCCTTCCTCTCTCCTGGGGCAACGACATACAAAGTTGCTGATTATCCCGAGCAAGGGAGGCTAAGATGTCCTTCCATGATCCATCGTTGCAGTGGACACTTGCTCGAAGACGCCGTCTTTTACGGCTCCCTACATGCTGGAAGAACATGATCTCCTTCTTCCTAAGATCGATCCGACGAACTCCGGCGATCATCTCTGCATGACAATGGGAATGTGGTGAAGACAGGTTCAACCCCCAGCCTTTTATAGGCAAAAGAGATCACAGCGGTCCCCAATAAATCCGCCATAAAGTCAGCATCGACCATTTTAACTCTCCATTCAGAAACGTTTTGAGTTACGAGGGGTCGTTCATGCTTCATTCAAAGCGTTTCAAATTTCGAGGAATTTAAAAGCTTTGAAGGGGGTCTTGTAGAAGCATGAAAAAAATGCTTGGAAGATCTACGCAGCGTCTTGATACAGAGCAGCGTAGGCAGAGGCCTTCAGAGCCATCCAGCGTAAAACAGGGTTCTTCATCGCCTCCATGGCGTAAACCCCAGCCGCTCTCAAAGCAGCGTTAAAGCGTATGAGGAACACTTCGTATTCCCGAAAAGAAACTGTCCAGTCACGCAGTAAACCTGACCTCTGACTCCTGACAAAAAGTGCTGCACAGCTACCCAAACGACGGCTGGGAACGGGGGCAGACCCCTCGGGATGTGCTCCATAGTATGATGGCGGATCTCAGCATTTAATGCAGAGGATTTGGTTAAAATATCACCAAACCGGCGCTTGTTAAAAAAAACCCTCGACATAAACCGCTCTTTCGCGTGCAAAGAGAACACGCTGCCTTGTTTTACACAGGCAAACATGGGCTGTTTTATGCTCCGCAGAAGACAAACCGCCTGCCACGTCAAAAACTGCGCTTCGTACAGGGCTCGAGGCACGTCTCTCCGCCAAAGCACACAGAGCGGTGACAGTGTCCCCTCGAGGCACGTCCCTCCGTCAAAACGCACAGAGCGGTGACAGTGTCCCCTCGAGGCACGTCCCTCCGTCAAAACGCACAGAGCGGTGACAGTTTCCCCTCAAGGCACGTCTCCGCATTTAATGCACAGGATGATGGCAAATCTCTGCCAAAGATTTGATCTCCAAAAGCCGTAATTCCGGCTAAAGACGTCCACATCAGCACCCTGGCACGATACGCAGCGGCTTCTACGCCCATTCAGGATCTGTGCTCCTACGGCTTCCGCGCCCCCTTAGTCTCTACGACTGCTCGGCTTCCACGCCTACTCGGCTTCTATGCCTGTTCGGCTTCTATGCCTGCTCGATTTTCACGCCCCCTCAATCTCTACGACTACTCGGCTTCCACGCCTACTCGGCTTCTATGCCTATTTGGCTTCTACGCCAAGGTGACAGACATTTGGCTTCTACGCCAACCTCTTCTACACAATGGATACCTACCTACGTGGCTTTTATGCCGTGATCTTAGTAGCAATTGTACGCGTTGTGTCCCCTTAGTTGGACCCGCGTCACACGCTCATTCAAAAGATCATCTATACGTAGGCATTGGTTACTTTAACCGTTGTGTAAAAGGGTGCTGTACTTTCCACTCCTCGGTTGTTACACCGATGGAGTGGTCACTGTCACCAAAACTCTATAAATAGAGACCCCTATCAATGGGGAACAAGGTCGACAATTTGGAAGATCGAACCAGGTCGGAAAATTTGGCCAAGAATACCAATATCAGATCAAAGCTCGAAACTTTGAAAGAAGGATCGAACAAGGTCACCGAACCGGAGATCAAGAGGGAAAGATAGAGAGAGAAAGAAGAATACAGAGCTCAGGCAAGGAATAGGGAGCGACGACCTTCAGCATCGCGCATCCACCCTCCTTCGCAACCTTCGAAGCTGCATCCTGTCTTCCACGGCACTTCTTCAACATCGTGTAGTCCAAGGGCTAAAGTGATCGACCGCAGATCAGACACCTATAGCAATTTATACCCAGATTAAATAAATTGTACTCCCGCATCCTCGTATAGGATCAAATTGTACAAGTTTGTTTGTAAACCAAAGGGCACGGGTCTCGTATAAACCCTGTCATTGAAATACACTTTCATTCTTTCGTTTAATACCACAAACAGCTACAACTGTTAGAAGACAAGGTATATAAAGAAAGATTGTCCAACCCTAAGAAAAGGAAATCGCCATAACTACTCATCCAAAAGAACACCATCACAAAAATATGCAAACACTAGTATTTGGTATGAAAGTGAAGCTATTGAATCTGAAGAAAAGAATCCTCGAGAAGTAGAAAATATATGCTCCATGGCGTTAGTTGATCAAGTAACGGATAACAACTCTTATGATAATTTTACTTTTGATGAACTAGGTAATGATTTTAGTGATCTGCTTGATGATTTTAGGAAACTTAGAAATAAGTACAAGCATGCTAAGAAAGAAATTCAAGAATGTCAGACTGAAATAGAGAGACTAACATCTCTACTAAGTGAAGTAAATGACACCTCTAATGATTCAGATGAGAATTCTTGACTTAAGCTTAACCTCCATGAGGCACTTTCCAGTCTTGACAAGCACTCTCAGGAGAATGCTAATCTTAAGGAAGAACTCAAATCTGAAAAGAAGAAGTATTCCATTGCTACACGTAGAATAGATGCTCTCACTGCTAAATATGATGAAGTATATGCTACCTCTAAAAAGTTAGAGATTAGATTGGGTAAACAGGTCGAACAAACCTCCATCCAACCTAATACAAGACACGTAGCATGACAAAAGAACAATCACATATATCATCCTACTTACATGCATAACAATTCTTGCAATTATATGTTCATTACATATCATACACATAGAACCAAACATAATCATATATTCTATTATAAATATCAATAAAGATCATAAAGAAATATCCCACACAATCATTCATTCTATCCACATAAACCATAAGGAACTGCTTCACACAAACATATCTATCATGCTGCACCAAGCTCTAATCACACAGCTATATGTCACTATTGTGATAAGAAAGTACATATATCTAGATTCTGTAGAACAAGAAAGTTAGTAGATATGAATATTTATACATGGGTACCAAAAACTAACACAGCAGGACCCTCAAGGAAATTGGTACCAAGGGTTATATCTATAACTCGTTTTGTAGGTGGACCAACCGTCTCATGCTAGAAGCAAGTGGATTCTTGATAGTGGTTGCTTACGATATATGACTGGTGATGCTAACATATTTGCAACGCTAACAATGAAGAAAGAATGTTATGTCTTCTTCGACAATATCCTTAGAGGATATATTATCGGTAATGGTAATATAGGTGTTCATTCCTATCTTGTCATAAAAGACGTTTGTCTAGTAACGAAATTAAAATATAACCTACTCGGCATCAGTCATCTAGCTGACCATGGTTATGGTATTAACTTCGTTAAAAATAAATGTTTTATTTATAAAAGATCCACTGGTAAGGTTATCTTTGAAGAGATCAGGAAAGACAATATATATATTTTCTATCTTGCAAAAGATACTGACAATGCAGGCAAATATCTATACGCCAACAAAGATGACAGTTGGCTATGGCATATGCATCTAGGATACGCAAACATGGACACTATTGCAAGACTATCCACAAAGAAACTCATAAGAGCCTTACCAGAGATTACTTTCAAGAAAGATATGGTATATGCTGATTGTGAAAAGAATAAAGCTACTAAATCTTCCTTTAAATCAATAAACTCTATAAGTACCTCTAGACCTCTAAAACTCTTGCATATAGACTTGTTTGGACCCAGTAGAGTCGCCAGTCTTGGCCGTAAGCTTTATGCTTATGTTATTATTGATGATTTTTCTAGATACATATAGGTTTATTTTCTTGCAAATAAAAATAAAGCATTTTCTGAATTTTTCACTTTTTGCAAAAAGGTTCAAAACAATAAAGGATTCATGATTACTCGTATCTGAAGTGATCATGGAGGCGAATTCAAAAATAATTATTTCAAAATATTTTACAATAAAAATAATTTTTTTATGAATTTTCTTGTCCTAGAACTCTACTACAAAATGGTGTGATAGAGCGGAAGAATAGAACTCTTGACGATATGGCTAGAGTCATATTAAATCAGTATAACCTTCCGAAATACTTTTGGGCTAAAGCTGTAAGTACTTCATACGATGTTTTGAATATGGTGCTTATTCGTCCTATATCGAAGAAAAATCCCTATGAACTTTGGTTTGGTAGAATCCCCACAATTAGTTACTTTAAATTTTTTGGCTGCAAATATTTTATTCTTAATACCAAAGATAATCTAGGAAAATTTGACTACAAGGCCGATTAAGGTATTTTTCTAGGTTATGCTGCCAAAGTAGAGGATTTAGAGTATTCAACAAGAACTCATTGACTGTTGAAGAATAAATCAATATTACATTTGATGAACACAACACTCAAGCACTAAACGAAAACAACGATGAAGGTAGTCAACCCGCAACCAACAAGACATCAGAAGATACAAACAGTACAAGTCATCCTAAAAGTCTACCAAGGAGACTAAAGTTCTCCACAGATCATCTTGAGAACTTGGTAATAGGTGATGTATCGAAAGGTGTAAGTACACGTTCCTCAAATATAGATATCATTGCAAATATTGCTTTTATTTCTCAAATAGAACCTAAAAATACCGATGAAGCTTTTGCTAATGAATTTTAGATTTCTTCTATCAAGAGGAACTCAACCAATTTGAACACAATCAAGTTTGGGAACTTGTTCCTAAATCTAATGATTATTCGATCATTGGTACTTTTCTAAATAGAGTTATAAAATGAGGATGGTTCACTATGATGAGACTTATACTCCTGTTGCTAGACTTGAATCTATCTGAATGCTTGCTTTTGCTAGTTTTCATAACTTTAAACTTTTTCAAATGGATATTAAAAGTACTTTTCTAAATGGAGTTATAAAAGAAGATATTTTTGTCAAACAACCCCCTGGTTTTAAAGATTTTAAACACCCTAACCACGTATTCAAGTTATGAAAGGCTATATACAGACTCAAACAAGTCCGTCGTGCTTGGTATGAACATCTTAGCCTTTTCTACTTGTAAACGATTTTTCAAAAGGAAAAATTGATACTACCCTTTTTATAAAATCTTCTGTTGATTCTTTGTTATCAGTGCAAATATATGTTGATATCATATTTGAATCTACTAAGGAGATGTTATGTAACGAGTTTGCTAAGTATATGCAGAGTAAATTTGAGATGAGCATGATGGAAGAACTGACTTTCTTCCTAGGATTGTAAATCAAACAAGATTAACAAGAAACTTTTATCCATCAGGCTAAGTAAACAAAGTATTTGCTCAAAATGTTCGACATAGACAATACAAAGCCTATCGGAACTCCAATGGCAACATCCACTAAGCTTGACCTTGATAAAAGTAGTAAACCAACAGACATACATAAGTATCGAGTTATGATTTGTATTTTGTTATATCTAACTACTAGTCGCCCAGACATTATGTTTGTTGTATATCTTTGTGCTAGTTATCAGGCTAATCCTAAGGCATCATATTTCTGCGCAGTTTAGCATAGTTTTAGATACCTTAAAGAAACTTTGTCGGCAGGCTTATCATATCCCAAAACCACGTTCTTTGACCTTGTTGGTTACTCGGATGCTGATTTTGCTGGATGCAAAGTCGATCGAAAAAGTACCAGTGGCACATGTCATTTTCTTGGAAAGTCTCTAGTCTCCTGGTATAGCAAGAAACAAAATTATGTTGCATTATTAACAACTGAGGCAGAATATATCGCCGTAGGACGTTGTTGTGCTCAAATTTTGTAGATGAAGCAAACCCTAGAAGACTTCAATCTGTACTATAAGAACATTCATATTTTCTGTGATAACACTAGCACCATTAATCTCACCAAAAATCTAGTATGCCACTTACGTACTAAGCACATAGAAATTCGTCATCATGTTTTAAGGGATCATCAATTACATGGAGATATTTGTTTAGAGTATGTGGACACGGAACATCTATTAGCAGACATCTTTACTAAACCTTTAGCTAAAGATCGATTTAACTTTATCCGTCGAGAATTAGGTCTTTTGGATTCTGATAAAATATAAGAATCATAAGATGTTTTACAAATTTTTTCGTCACACTTTTCAAAAAGTTTTAGAAATTTTGGATACAAGCCGAAAAGACCCTTCTGTCAAAAAGGTGTAAATAATCTTAAGCGACATGGTATTTAAGTGTCTTTAGACCACCGCTAGCTGGGATCCGGCCTCTACAGCTACTCCAAGATGATTTAAACTCTTGACAACGTACGATTTAAGTTCAGCATTTATTATTCTATATTTATATCAAATCAAGAAAGATATAATATCGATTAAAGTTATATTGAGATTCTGGAAATAAATGTCAACAGAATTCGGACAAAAATCGGGCCGAGCTCGGACCGAAGTCGGTTAGTTTAATTCCAGAATATGCTATGTCAATAATCTTCTTCCTAAATTAGGTTTCTGCTACTCTATATATAGATCATTTCATTGCTCATTCATTCAGACCAACGAAAATCATCCATCCTCCACAAATAAACCTTAGCTTTTTCTCCTACATCCTCTCCCAATGGCCCATAAAAGAAAATAGATTCCTTTTTCGACTATCTCTTCTGTCCTATTATGCCAAACTTAGGAGAATTCGACGATTTTATCTTTCGAAGCCTCAAAATTTCAAATAATTGGTTTAATTACTTGTCCAAGAGACACATCTGTCGTGGCCATCCTATTGATTTCTCTTTCTAACACATATACTATCTACCTATTCTTTAAAAAAACTTTAACTTGAAGAATTTGTTACAACCCGTACCAATATTTATACCAATGCTATTCAAATATTCTATTATAACTTAACTTATGAACATGGCACTATTTTATCTAGAGTTCGTGGTATTCCAATTGAATTCGATGCGAATGACTTGGGTAAAATCCTACACATTACCGCTGATGGACAAACGTTAGTCAACATCACGTAAGTTCATTTTGACCATGGCTTAACCCTAGATTCTTTCAATAATATCCTTTGTCACCTGAATGTCCATTTGCTAAATTTTTGCTAGATATTTGAATGGTTACTTCTTTGAAATACATCGTATTATCTTTTCAAGTTTTCTACCTAAGAATACTTACTTTGATGATGTTTCTTATCCAGAAATGTCAGCATTGTATCACTTGTATTTCGGCATTAACTTCAATATTCCCCAGACCATCTTATCTCAAATGGTTCAATATCGCAAGAAAGGGCGTCACTACTATAAGCCATGTACTTGCCAACCATTTTAAGATATTTTGACTTTCCTTTGGACACTTGTCCAAATCTTGAGGAATCTTTATTCCTCAATAAAATTCGAAAAATTGAGCCAATTATGCTTCTACCTTATAACTTATTATCAAACTCCAACACTCATCCTGTTGATTTTGTTCCTTCTATTGATGAACAACCACAAACCTTATAGTCTATTTTCAATCTATTGCATGATCGCTTCCTCAAAGAAGATATAGGCAATTGTGCTACTGATCATCGCCAAACTCTTCAGACTCAGGCTCTTGGCAACACTTTGATAGACATCAAGTACACCTAATCGAGCACACAGCCGGACCTTTTTCGATTCTCCAGAATCCAAATCAACAAGAATTTTGTATTGGTCACCCCTATGCTCAGCGATATTTGGATCCAGCTGATGCCTTCTTTGATCCAAACAGAATAATTGATCCTGATGATGAAGATGAAGAAAATGACAACTAGTTACTCAATGAATTTAAATGTTTAAAAATTTACTTTTAGATGCTCCATATAATGTTTCTACTACACATCCACTTTTATATATTTTCTTTTCAAATAAATAAAACTTAATGCAATTTTTTTTTTGTCATTATATATTATCTTGTATACACTTTACTCTCTCTTTTTTTTGTCATCTCACCGATTTCGGGGGAGCATGCCATTTCGATCAAATGACAACGGGAAAAAGACATACATGATACTAGCATACAAGATGATACTTGACAGACGTTGTCTTTAGCATATCAATTGCTCCACAGTTACGGAAGAGCCTTGCATATCAAAGACTTGCAGTATCATTCATAGTTTGTCAATTATCAAAATGGAGGACATTGTTAGCCCATCCGGTCTCAGTCAACTTGATTTTGATAGTTAACTAAACCATGCATTGATATGTCACGATCTGAAGCCTCAATACTACTATTATATATCGTTTGTATTACGTCTATTCAAATATAATTTTTTATTTATTTGAGTCTAGGACTGATGTAAGCTGTGTCACACTGGCAAACCAAATACCAATATCCAGATACCTAGTCCACTCAAATGAACCAAAGAACCTATCCACCAAATTAAGTCAAATTCATTTACAAAGTCTATCATACTAAGAGACCAAACTCGGGCCAAACTCGGGCCGAACTCATACCGAACTCGGTTACCCTTTGGTATGAAATCAACCAGTTCAATATGCTCCTAATTTCTTGGCCCAACGATTGGAAATTTGAATTAAACTCCATCCAAAATTTGGCCAAATTCTATTTGCCTAAACCCTATAAATAGGATTGGAATTCTTTATTCTTTCACACTCAACCATTCTTAAGTCTTTTGTCATATTGTGAGCAAACCCCTAAAGCCTTAACTTTTATATCTAAAAGGGCAACTCCCAAGCCTTCCTAGTGCCAAGTATGATCTCGGTCTAGAAGTCTTCTGAGTTATAAAGAGCTTTGTTCCATCAGTTACTCTCTCTCTCTCTAAGCTGTGAAGTTACTAGACTTCAGATCAAACCTCGTGGTGTAAATAAGTAGCAAGCCTTCAGATCAAAGCTTGTGATTTACTATTGGTGATTATAGTAGATAAAACTCTGATCTTGAGTTCTCGGGATTGGACTAGTCCTCTTAGAAGGAAACCAGTATACATCTTGGTGTTTGCGTTTGCTTTCTCTCTCTACTTTACTGCTTTACGTTACTGTCTCCATTTACACTGTTAGTTAGCAACTGCCTTCATTTTGATAATCTTAAATTGGGTAGATTATTCCAAAGTATTTTATTCACCCCCCTCTAAAGTTTTCTCATAGTCCTTCAACTATAGCACTTGTCAACAAGTCTCGAAGAAGAAACACAAGAGCTCGGAAGGGAATCTGCCCTACATTAAAGCCTGGACCAGTTACCTCTTCTCCATTGATGCTTTGGGTCATGTCATTGTTCCGAGCCCTCACATTCGAAGAGGTGTTGATGACCAAGTAAACATCACCAAGAGGACTGCCACCACTGATGAGGGGTTTGGTAGTTTCGGTGACAGTTTCAGTTATTTTTACCAAGATACCCAACTATTGTATGTGAAAACCACTTTGGTTGGATTCTTGATGATATGGTTGCAGACCTGTGTAGTCTTGGGAGGCTCTGGGTCGATTGAGAGGGTTAGCCGTAACCTCATCCTCCCTGCTGTGATGCTGGTCTTCGAACGTAAGCTTGCCATACTCCCAACGATGGTCTGCAGCATCCATCGCAGGCTTTGTGCTTTCACAAGCAAGGTGATAGCCCGTGAACCCATAGGAGATTTTAACCAGGTTGAGATGCCATATCACTACATGATCTGTTAGCTGTTAATGCATTACCCATCTTTGATGCGTCCTAATGCTGAGGGGACTGCGACGGAGGCTGACGCATTTATTTACCGATATGGCAGGATTCCCTGGGCTCATACTTTGGTTCCCGCTTGTCGGCATGTACTCGCTCGTGTGGCTGACTATTCCTTCTTCGTTTTAGCCCTAAAGTTTATGGACGATGAGGTAAACCGGGTTCACTGTGATGGTGGTGTAGCGTCCCAGTCCCAAAATACGTAGGGCTAGGAATATGTAACATGCCAGCTACGCATTCGACCAGACTCTGGTCTGACTCGAATATGTATAAGCTGTATAATAAGGGTAAATAAATACTAAAACCTTTATGTCTCAATCCACATAAAGATCAAAATATCAATAATGAACTACATGTGCTAAAGTCGGCCGCCAGTAACACATTAGCTCGAATAGACTCAAGAAAAGAATATGAGTCTATAAAACTAGGCTACATCAACAGATGAATAAATAATATGAATAATAACCATAACTCTAGAAGAAATGATATAAATACCTGGCACCAATACCTGCAAGACAAAGTAACACACTTCAGCAACTCCAGTCAAGCTCCACAACGGTCTATGCTGCAAAACTGGCAAGGGACCAGGTCCTCAGAGGGACGTAACAAGGTACAAGAAACAACATGCCAAAGTAAAATAATATAATGCCACATACTCAAGAGTAAACTAATATAACCATCTAAGTGAAATACAAGTGAGAGCATCACTAGTACCCAGGCTAAAACCACTAAAAACTCTGTGTCAGGGATCCCGTAGCAGCAAGAATATCACGTAATTGGTCAAGCTCTAATATAGAGACTAAAGCACCTCAATAATAAAGTATATGTATATGTGATTAGACTGTAGCCTGTGTGTCTCTCTCCACCCAATGTAACATCATATCTTATGTCCACGATGTCTCATGTCCATAATACGCAAGATCATGACCTCTAACTAGTACAACGAGTCATAATGATATCTATGTATATGCAAGTCTCATGTCACGAATCCTGTAAGCCTATACAAAATCACCATGAATAACTCAGGAAAGATAATGTCACATGAAATGTGTCAAGTGTCCTATGGTATGAAGTACTTGGTAAAGCAAGCACGAAAATATATAATTTCGTAGTATCAAATCTCTAAGTGACTTTACACGACTCCGCGTACGGCGTCGACACCCGAATCTTGTTCGGACGGTAAGCAACGTCTCACGGTCCTAGGTTGAGCAGACACATCACAAGAATATATAAAATGAAACACAAGTCGATAATATAACATAATTTACTGCAAGTTGGTAAGGTACACTTGCCTGGAACTCCAAGCTGATAATACAAAGAACCTGCTCTCGAATCCACGCTCATGCGATCCCAAGAGCCTAAATATATAATATCATTAAATTAGTCACTATGACATGGTTTACTAAGCATGCACAAGAGTATAACTACTCTACGTCATTAATCATTAGACAATTAGGGTCTAAATTAATCAAGGATACAACTTATACAATGTCATCAGTTATTTAGAGTCTAAAATAATTAGGGGTTCAAACAAAGTAGGTTGGCTAAGGTTCACTAGTCAAGGACCAAGAAAGTGTGTAAACATCATGCCTACTAGTAACATAACATCATCAAGCCTTATAAACATGGTTATAATGAAGGTTCATGTAGGTACTAGGTTTTTTCATAATAGATTTCCATATACAACATATCATCAACCTTGGTATTCACTAAGTGTCAAACTATGTTAACCAACCTAGGGTTAGTTTTGTCTATTAAAATATGCACATGAGCATTAACAATAGGTCAAGTTAGGGTCATCACAAACAATCACATAATGTATTTCTTAAGTATATCTATTCATCCAACTATAGACAACTCTTGTTCTACTACAAAATATCAAGTATATATAGACAAGTCAAATCTAAATTTATAATAAGATCATGGCATATACCTCATTTCTAACTTGTATTTGTCATGAAACATGTATGCAAATAATACTACAACTAGTGAACAACCTTATCATGGCATTTTCTATATTCCAACATAGTGTTTATAAACAATAAAACTAGCTATCACAAAACCTAGGCAAAGTACACCACTAGTTGCACAACATTTAATCATATCTCAACCATGCATTTATTTATATATAAAACCCTAAACAAAACTTATATATTTTAAAATTTAGTGACAATTAGAGTAAAAATTATGTTTTGCAAGTAGTTTCTTGGGTTTTAGATCATGGCAAAGCGAATAGGACAAGAAGTGCATAAATAACATTCAAGTCTAGACATGAGAAGTAATAAGTATTCTTGGTGTAATATCATAAAAAATATGAATAAAAAGTTGGTAAAATTTAATAGGGATATGAAGTACATGTATAAAGGGTTGAATAGGAGGAGTTGGAGCTCTTACCAAAGTGAAATGGGAGGCAAAAGAGGGTTGTGCACTGCTTGCACAAATCTGTCCAGATTTGGACACTTCGTCTCGTAGCTGTTGTCCGGGGCTTCAAAATATTTCTCAAAGTACTTTGGGGCTTAGAAAGATTAAGGGAGAGGTAGAGGATGAAGATAGGGTAGTTTTTGAAGGGGTCTTGGGGCTGAAAGTGGTGGCAACAAGGTGTTGAAGTGGTGCTATTGTTGGCGGGTTGAGCAGGGGATCTTCATTTTGTAGGGAGTATTTGGAGGAGTTGTGGGCTGATTTAGGTGCTGAGTTATAAATGAAACTTGTTAAGGGTAGGTAGGGGAAAGATATTTGGGTGCTTTGGTAGTGGTTTGGAGGCTATGGAGGTGGTAAAGTGGCCTTAGAGGAGGATACACTGAATTCGGATTCAACCTGGACACCTCTGATGGAGGGCTATTTTGAGGAACTTAGAGTAAATTTTGATGGAAGATTTGTGAAGAGAAAGTGATAAGGACAGGGAGAGGAAGAAGCATACAAAATGTGAGAGAAAGATACTTACTGTGGAGTGAGATAGGGCCAGATTGGTGGGGGTGTTGCTGAATTCGGATTCAGCCTAGGTAGGGTTGGATAGATGGAAGTGCGGAGGGAGATAGAGAAGGAATTTGGAGATGGTTTGTGAAGAGAAAATGTGAGGAAGAGAGTTAGGAAGAAGTTTGATTCAATTTGTTTGAATGGGGGAGGTGAAGAGAGGGGGGTTATGGATAGACTAGTGGGGAGGGGAAGGATTTAGAGTTACCAATGGGGTAAGGAAATCTCACAAGTTATAACCCATTTCTTTTCACATTCCACCCTAATAATTTAATAAACCCATGGCTCTCCAAAACTGAAATAATATTTAATATGGATGGTCAAACCTAGCTTAGCAAACCTAGGTTTAGTCCAACTACTTCTAGTTGGGTCAGGTTCGGGTCTGCGGTTTAGTTTGACTAGGTTGGTTTGATTCACTAGGAAATTGGTCATTTATGATATTGAGGGTAGGTAGAACATAGAGGTTCAATAGAGTGGGACACAGGTATCATGTGTGTCTTACCTAGTTTGGATCATGATCATGCATTAGGTCGAAAGAATTTGTCAAAATTGGATCTCCAATTTAAATTGGAATGGTGAACGATTGCACGATAGGTGCTAGAAATTGAGTCTTTGATCCAAATATTTTATATTAAAAATAGAGCACAAGAAGATGTGTTTGAGTGGGATATGATATTCATAAATTAAGGTGGGCTCATCTAGATCATGCATATAAAATTTGTTTGGAGATAATGGCTAATATTGTGCTCCTAAAAATTAAAGCTACGAAAAATATTTTTAAAGGATACTTTTGTTTACTTAATCCTAATTAATAATAAAAATAATAATTCTAAATATTATATTATATTAAAATAGCTAAATCTCTGGGTGAGGGGGTTTACAGGTGGTGCCGATAACCAGATTTTATCCCCGAAGCTCTTCCACTGGTTGCTCTCTATCCGTCCTTCCTACTTGGTGTATTGGAACCGGAACCTCGTCTTCCTGGAACCTACCTGCCGAGTAGGTTTGCCCGGCAATTTAGATACATCCAGCTCTTTTTAGACAACCCAAGATTATGTCTTGGTTTCGAGGGTAGCGTTCTCGATGGAGCCCGAGCCTGGGACTATTTTTTTGCGACCAGCACCCAAGTATAGTTTACCTTGTAAGATAGCAATGTCTCGGGTCGTATCAGCCATGTAGTATCTATTTTTTATGTGGTCATGAATACACCTCCCCCTGGATTCGATCAGGATACCAGCTTCATTATTGGTACTAAGCTAGGTACCCGGAGGAAGGAACCACGAAAAAGTTGGGAGAGAGACAAAGGAAAGGCCGTTGCTGCCGACTCTAACTCTGTTACGGGGTAAGAGCAAGCTTCTGACCACCCTTTTTCTCCCGCGAGCTATCCGACGAAGTATGGGGCTTCCCCAATACGGAGCCCACCACCTAAGAGAAGACGCCAGGGATATAAGAAGCATGTTACTGGGGAAGAAGAAGAAGAAGGAAAGAAAAAAGATGAGGAGGTAAGACCCTCCACGGTGCATTCTGAAGAAATCTCCACTTTGGACGCTGAGGCGGTAATTATAGACCATCTCAGTTTAATCCCTCCAACTCCCTTATATGGGCATCTCGGTATTGATCTATTTGACAATGTGCAGATGCAGGAGGAGAGGGATCGTCTGCGGCGGACGGCTGTCCCGGTAGTCTCTTACCAGGAGCCCGATGAGAAGACTTTCCCTAGGTGTGACACGGATGCGTCGGAGCCTTCACCTGAGACTTCGGGGTTCCAGGAGATGAATACAGGCATATTAGAGCCTGCCTTTGGAGTGTCGAGGGCCCAAGAGACGGGTGCAAGCGTTGTGGAGCCCTTTACGCTGTATGAGCATGTCTATATGGATGATGTGGAGGCCGTCAGGAGAGGTAAGAATAAACTGGGTGAGGTACAACACCCTCCGGCTCCTTTTGGTATGTTTTCCTGTCTGTTTACTCATGAAGGGGTATTCTGTCTTTAACTTTACATTCTTTGGGCGAAGATGATCACTGGTTGTTCTGGGTTTACTGGGTCGGCCCCTCCCTTGGTAAGGGTGAACGTGGCGGCTGAGGAGGACATGGAAGAGGATATCGGCGGGCTTGTTGCGAGGACCCCTATTCTCTTTTCCAGCACATCCGGGGGAAACAACCCATCCTCGGAGTCTACTGTTGACCCCACTCGGGTGATAGCCCCCTCTCATGCGGTTGTTGTGGGTTCTTCCAACGCGACGAAGATTGTCCAACTGTTGCTGCTGGGAATTCTGCAATTGTGGCCTCCCTGACTAGAGGGTTGGTAAGCGATTCTGTGGTGGCCACACCCGATGTTCTCAGTGTGGTAGCAGCTGGATCAACATCTGGAGATGGTGCACTGCATCCTGGGGATAGTGTGTAGGCAGGTATTATAGCAGCAGGGTGCTCTGGTACTCCCGTCCTTGATCGCCCTTCATCCCACTCTCTCTTTCTCAACTGCCAGGTGTTCGGGCATTTGAGAAGGCTATGAAGGACTGGAACGTGAGTCATACAACTTATAGCGAACCTTTTCGTTCAAGCGGACAACCGATTCAAACGGCCCAAGTGTAATGACCTGACCGCTTTGCTCGGCAAGAAGACTAGTTTGAGGCAAAGGATTCCAAACTTGGCCCTTCATTAGTTCAGACCTAGACTATCAAAGGCTCGCTCGAAGTATCGCTCGACCAAAGAGAATCATCGCTAAGGTGGGTGGCTACAATTGTCACTACCATATTCCAAAAACAGGAGTATTTTTGACTTTTTATATATATTTAATATTGCGTGTATTTAATTTAAAATAATTGTATGAGATGTGTATTTACATATATATTATGTGTTGTGTTCATTAATGTTTGAGCTAGTAGACTTGACCTAGAAACCCACTAGATGAACACCTGACCGAATTATATGATTATGAATTTAATTTGTATTATTTAGGATTTAATTATTTAAGGTAGTAATTAATTATCGTAATTTTATTTAATTGTTGTGCCTTACCGTTGCTTCGATATTTGGAGCGCTACCCTAGCTTTTGCCTTCAACAAATTTCACAACCTTGCCCTAGACGTGCCCGCCTTCCAATCTGACTTTTTGTAACTCGTAATTATGCTCTTTTATGCTTCATTTTAGCCGCACAATATTCGTTGTGGACGTTTATTTAATTTCTAAATAAAATCTAACTTTGTATCGTTGTGCATTCCAATCGAAATTGGAGACAATCTCGACCCATTTTCGTGCAACCCAAATTAGGGTAATATTCTGTTCTGAGTCTTCTTCACTAATGATATTTGTGTCCCAACTTAATTTTAGCCCTATGTATTTCTAATTAATTTTAGGACACCACTTGCATTTATTTCTAATTAAATTGGGGATACCAACTTTGACTAATCCCATTTTAACCCAATTTAATCCAAATACCCTATTCATTAAGCCCATGCAAAACACACAACACCCCCTCACCCTACAAAATACCAAACACCAAATCTTCCACCAATTTTTTATTATTTCATGTGTCTGTGCAAATATCCAAATTTAAGGGGGCTCATTTGCAAATGTTGCATTAGGTGTCAACACCCCATTGGTTCAACCAAATGGAGAAGCCCTAATATTTGACTAGTCAACCCAACCCTCCCCTTGTATGAGTAATTTTCTCATGTCAAATCTGAGCCACCCATTCAAAATGGGGCTCATCATCACCACACACCTTCCATCACATCTCCTATAAGATGTCTCTTCAATGCACTCTTCCCAAGCATGCCCTAATCTCCAAACCTAGGAAATCCTCCACCTCTCTCTCTCCTCCCTCCTCACACAAACCGTAGCCTTCTTTTTCTTTTCTATTTCTTCCCTTCTTCTTCTTCTTCTCCTCCTTCTTTTAAAACAAAGGAAGAAGAAAGAAACCAACTTCCCACCATCACCCGGCCGGCCAGCCCCAGCCACCCAGTCCGGCCAACCTCCTCCGTACTTCACTCCCATCCACTATCCCTTCTCCGGCGCTGCCTCGACCCGCTGCCAGACCCGGCTCCGGCGAGCCATCCCTGCACGAGCCAACCAATCGTCGAGCCAACCACCCGTCGAGCCAACCACCCAGCTGCAACCTCCCTCTGCCTTTTCCCTCCGGCCACGAGCCACCACCATCATCAGTTCAGCCACCACCACCACCATTAACTCCGGCAGATTTCTCCATGAGCCGCCTCCCTTCAGCAGTCCTCCGGAGCCGATCTTCCTCCGCCGAGCTCTGCCTGAGCTGCTGTCCTCAACCTTGAGCCGTCCATCTCCCCGACCTGTCCCTCTTTCCCGGCGAGTCAGCACCGCTGCAACTTCATCTCCAGCTAAGAACCTCCCCTCCAGCATCACTCCATTCGAGCCCGACCTCCACAGCGGCTCACCCGCGCCACCATACTCCACCTGCCCGCCACCTTCCTTCCCCGGTTGTGCTGCCATTACACCACCACCCGATCCACCACCACTCCTCCAGTGCCACCTTACCACCACCAGTACCACCACCCTTACCACCGGCATCACCACCAGCCCCCTCCACCAGCACCACCTTCATCGTCGTCATCGTCTTCGTCGTCGTCATCATCATCGTCGCCTTCGTCGTCATCCCCGTCGTCGTCGTGCACGCGTATAGGTTTGGTTCTCCCCTCGCGTATACGTATGTGTGTACGTATTTGGTATATTTTTGTATGCATTTATGTATGTAGTATATGTATTGGTATGTGTATGATTCGTATGTATATACTATACATATATATAGTGTATTTCTCTATTAATATTTATGTATTCAACATATATATTAGTATATACGTATTCATAATATATGTTAGTATGTATTTTGGTATATATATATATATATACATATATATATGTAGCATATGTATATGGTAGTATGTATGTATATATATATACATATATATATATATACATATATATACAAGTTAATGATGTTGCCGCGATCCTCGTATCAGTGCGATACCACGTCAAAGCGAGATCGAACATCTGACTGCCCGTTGTCTCTATTTGCATGCTATCCAGAATCTGTGCCAGCCGAAAAATCCCCTAAATATGCTATATCTGGTCATCTGCATACAGGATCCCCTCTGTACCCCGAAACTCCTTGGGCCGCATACTCTGGAAGTTAATGATGTTGCCCGGCCTCGGATGTTGTGCCTGATCTGCCTGTGGCTGGATCTAAGCCACTCTGTCCACTACTGTCATGGCCACCTGGTGGGCATTCTCAATGCCCAGCCTTATCACATCAACCTAACGGTGTTGTGAGTCCATCATCTCCCTGAAGAACGCAAACAACTGTGCGGCGTCTACTGGTGCAGGAGGTGGTAGAGGAGGTACCACCGGAACGACTAGGTTAGTCCTCGGATCGACAGTTGGAGGTGGATCCCCGAGAGAAACAGATGCTCCCTCAACCGCAGACGTGGTGAGTGGAGCGATAGTAGCTACCTGAAGTAGAG
>JAYESA010000008.1:157017555-157023357 GCA_036927795.1 Iris macrosiphon
AATGCACTATAATTAATTCCTAATCACTCCAACTAACTAATTAAAATATAAATAACTATTCTAAAGCAATAAATAAGTCTGACAAGGGTGTTGGTTGGGTCTGACAAGGGTCCACTAGGGTCTGAGATCGGTCCAGACTAGCCAAAACCCTAAAACAACCAATAAAAATAAATACAACCAACTAATTAAATATTAATACAAATATTTATGATCAATGCACAATTTACCAAATTAAAATAAAATAAAAATATACCCTGCCCTGGAAATAGGGTAGTGACAAGCCTATCCTCCTTAGAAAGTTTTGTCCTCGAAATTTAAAGTCGATCGCACTTCCTCTAGGTCAAACCCCCAACAATCACAGTCAAGAAATCCTACCTAAACAACATCCAAGATCATGGTCCTAGTGGTCATGTTATCACAGTCTCAATCAGGGTCACTACACTATCTACCATAGCACAAAAAAAGTCTAACAGGTACTAATGAAGTACACCACAAGGATGGAAAAGGACAGGAAGAAGAACAAAAAGAGACAAGCCTGCTAACCCGACACCCGTAGCATCGGCCTCATCGACTGTCAATGCATAAGCCCTGCCTTGTTGGGGTATCTCCCTCTGTTGGTGCGGGACATGATGCTGTGCCACAGGTGGCCTAGATCCAACTCTCTGATCATGTGCTCCACCACATGGAGGTACAGTGGGGCAATCTCACATCTGGTGAGCAGCGGATCCACAGAACAAACACACCTTCAGCCTCCTCCTACAAATATCCTAATTGTGTACTGCCTTCCTGTACTAGGCACAAATGGGCACTCTCTGATCCTGACCCTGCTGTGCTATCTTCTGCACATAAGGACACTTAGTCGGTCCCGCACTACCACTCGCACTACCTGAATTATCCCTGTCTCTCTTGGACGTGAGCTCCAAGTCATCCTCTGCCCTCTGAGCGTCCCCTACGATCTGCTCGAAAGTTTTCTCGCGATCACTCCTGGTCAAAGATTTGACCGCCATGACCAAGCCCTTGCAAAACTTTCTCACCTTTGATGCCTCACTCAAGCCCTCCACAAATCTGCCCAGACGGTAGAACTCCGCTGCGTACTCGTCCACTAGCATGCTCCCCTAGATGAGTGCCTCAAACTGGCCCTCAAAGGCACTGAGCGCCACATCTGGAAAAAACTTCTCCTTAAAAAGTCTCTTGAAAGCCTCACACATAAGCCCTGGTGCAGCAATCCTCATATCAGTGTGATACCACGACAAAGCGAGATCGAACATCTGACTGCCCGCTGCCTCTTTCTCCATGCTATCCAGAATCTGTGCCAGCCAGAAAATCCCCTCAATATGCTCTATCCAGTCATCCGCGTACAGGATCTCCTCTGTACCCCGGAACTCCTTGTGACGCATCCTCTGGAAGTTAATGATGTTGCCCGGCCTCGGATGCTGTGCCTGATCTGCCTGTGACTGGATCTGAGCCACTCTGTCCACTGCCGTCATGGCCACCTGGTGGGCATTCTCAATGCCCAGCCTCATCACATCCACCTGACGATGTTGCGCGTCCATCATCTCCATAAAGAACGCAAACAACTGTGCGGAGTCTACTGGTGCAGGAGGTGGTGGTGGACGGTACCACCGGAATGACTGGGGTAGTCCTCGGATCGACAGGTGGAGGAATATCCCCGAGAGAAACATATGCTCCTTCAACCGCAGGAGTGGTGAGTGAAGTGGTAGCAGCTGCCTGAAGTCGAGCAGGACGAGAGGTAGCAGACCTCTCGGTGGCAACTGCTGGGACGGTACGATGGGATCGTGTCTTCGGAGGCATCCTGAACACGGATCAAAAGAAGTCAATACGACGTAAGATATGATATCATCAAGGAAGGACAGTAATATTTCAAAAGGAAGCAATTTCAGAATAATTAGATTAAAATTGTTCCTAGTCGTGATTGAGTACACTCTCATCCTAGATCCTATATCCTAGAGCAGGCTCGCAGCAGTACAACTAAATCGTTGTACTACCATGACATCGCACTAAAAGCGAAGCTCAAGATCTACGTGGGCCGCCACCAAAAATATGTCACGACCCGCACCCAAAAAATTGGGCACGAGTCATGGGTACGTCCAGCCTATGCCGCAGCATCGGCGGTAGAACGCTATCTAGGTCTACTATCTAGCTAACAATCTCACACAACAATATAAGTAACCTGTCAAGATCTCAACTCCAACGAAGGAGCAATATCATAAAGATAACACAAGTACTCAATCATAAATCTAAGCATGATATGATAACAAGGAAGTCTAACAACTACAAAGCTAAACAACAACTACAACTACAACTAAAGCAACAACAATACTAATAATAATACAACAATATCCAGAATCAAATATAATACAAGTCTCAAATCAGAAGCCGGGGACAAATTCGATACCAAAAGATAATAAATACAACTAAGGTCCTAGTGATCCCGGCTACCAACCCGGAAATTACTCCTGAACTAGGGGGTCCCTGTCTGCACCCTCGATAGGCTGAGGTCCATAAAACGTCGGACACCAATACTCTGGATTATTTGAAAAAATATATCCAGTCAGGATTAGAGCAAGCACACCTCTAATAGCAGTTTCAGTTAAATGATAAAAACTATAAAGTAGTTGTAGCAAGTAGCATATGGTAAAGAAAATAAAGTATGAACAAGGAAATATACATAAATATAGCTGTCAACTAGTGCATAATGGTAAAGATGCATAAAAATCAGAAGTAAGATAGTAATGACTGCAGGATACAAGAAATCTAAACTATGATCAAGTGTGTGCACAATCTCGTGAAGTGAGTCCAGCTAGAGTAAATATAATGAGTCAAGTCCAGAAATATATAAGTGAAACCAGTCAAGAAATTTAAGAGAGTCCAGACTAGAAAGAATGAACTCGTGTCTCTGAAATACCTGTTTTGACATGTAAACGGCTAGGGGTAAGTACGGCTCATCGCACACTGGGTGTGCGACTGCTATCAATCCAGATTAGACAAGAGGGAGTAATTCCAGTGATTCCAATTTGAAATATTTACATGTCTACTCGAGTATTTCTCCGCCCCGACTAGTATAAGTGAATCCAAGGCCCGACATGTAAATCAAGTTTGAGTCCAGCCAGAAACATGAGTGATGCCTGTAGTGAGTCATGATGTGATGCCAGTAGAGGTGATTCCAGAAATAGAGACCAAAAATATGAAATATACGTGTCGCAAGTAAATAAATCCAGAAATACTAGTCCGTGTCATACCAGAAAATTAGATAATATTATACTAGAAGCTGAATCATAATAATCATCAGATAATTAAAACTATCAGATAATGTACTCGCCTGACGTCCTGAGAAACTAGCGATCTGAACTGGCATCGAAAGGACCTATACGAAAAGCAAGGTTAAATGGGTTCTAAAGAGTTAAATAGATATAAAATAACTAAAAACAAGCTCCTAGGGTTATTCTAGGTCAAACGGGTCAAACCGGTGAAATCTGGGTCAAAAAGTCAACTTTGGGTCCAAAATGTCAACTCTGGTCAAAACTAGGTCAAAGGTTGACTTTGGCGGTCAACCGGGCCAACTACGGTCAACTCTAGGTCAAACTAGGGTGCCCCTAAAATTCTAGGTCAAAACTAGCTCATTAAGCTAGTAAACCCACAAACTCGCCTCCTTGAGATACCGGGATACCCTCGGTATCCGATATCTCAACCTTTGCTATACGTCCCGCCTATACCCTCTAACATATACACTAGTACATATATATATATATATAAAACTATATATATAAAAGCAACTCTAACCTCATTCCTAGGCAAAAACCCAATACCTCGTCTCGATGCCCAATACCTTGAGTATCTCAAGGTATTGAGATACCTCGAATTACCCCTATCTATTATAAATAACTAGCTAACTATCTATATATATACTTATATATATACTACTATATATATATATATATATATATATATATATATAACTTAGTATATAGGCTACTTCAATACCTTACCTCCGATACCTCACTTGCATCAATACCTTGATATCTCAAGGTATTGAGATACTCAAGCCTTACTCCTCACTAACACTAGCTAACTAACCAACTATATATATATATATATATATATATATATATATATATATATATATATATATATATATATATATACTACCATATACTAATATATATATATTAGTATATGGTAGTATATATATATATATATATATATATATATATATATATATATATATATATATATTATATATATATATATATAACTTAGTATTAGGCTATACCTCAATACCCCTAATACCTCAATACCTTGGTATCTCAAGGTATTGAGATACCTTACCCTTCTCACTTACTACCTAACCATATATATATATATATATATATATATATATATATATATATATATATATATATATATATATATATACCTATATATAGATATCTATATACCTATCTATCTATCTATATATATATATATACATAACCATGTATCTATCTATATACATACTTACATATCAATATATACTTATATCTCTACCTATATACATCTATATATACATCTATATATACATCTATATATATATATATATCTATATATATATAAAGGGGGGGAACTAGCCGCTACTGTTGCTGATACTGCGCTGCTACCGCTGATACTGCGCTGCCTTCTCTTCTCCCAGCTGCTGCTGCTTTGCTCTCTCTTCCTGCTGCTGCTGCTCTTCTTATCATCTCTCTCTCACTCTCTCTCTATCACTCCCTATCTCAATCTCTCTCGCTCTAGCTCTCTATCTCAATCTCTCTCGACACACACACCAACACACACACACAAAAACATAAATATATATATATATATATATATATATATATATATATATATACATATACACACACACACAGACACATATATATATATACAAACACACACATATACATATATATACACACACACACACACACACACACACACACACACACACACACATATATATATATATATATATATATATATATATATATATATATATATATACAAACACACACATATACATATACATATATATACACATACACACACATATATATATACACACACTCACAGGTATATATATACATATCTATATTAACACACACACACACATATATATATGTATATATATATATATATATATATCTCACACAACACACACACACAAACACACAATAACACACACTCAAACACACCTACATATATATATATAAACACACTCACACATATATATATACAAATACTACACACTCACACACAAACCACACACACTACACAAACACACTACACTCACCCTCACACAACCACACTTACTCACACACTCTCATACTACTCCTATACACCCAAGCACACTACCACAAACACATACTATACTACACACAAACAACACACTACACACCAACACCTCACACTCACACACAACCTACACATACTACCCACAACACACACACAACGCACAACACACACACTCAACTACACTCACCCACACACATATAAATACCTATATATGTATAAATATAAACCCAAAAACTCTAATACACACTTCCCGAGGCTAAACCAACCCGCACACAAGCCCAAAACCTAGAAACCAAGTCTAAATGGCCATTTGGTCATTTCGATAAATACGTGAAGTGCGGCTCGCGATACCTAATGAAACGCACACCAAACCTACTCGGAATTGACCCAAAATTTACCCACGTATTCTAATCAATGTCTAAAATTTCAAAAAAATGCTAACTCTCTGATTTTAGGTCTATGACAAAATCTCAC